>OVBI01002790.1:0-16784 GCA_900406495.1 Sisymbrium altissimum
AATTTTGTGATACAATTTAAGTGATTTAATTCACTCTTTTTTTTGTAGTGCCACCATATGTTTATTATATGAGTGCCATGATGATGTGTTATCACTAAAGAGATTATTGAGTTTCAAATAAAAGAGGCCATACTTTACTAGATAAATTACATATAATGCCATTATATCTTTTATCATATATAAGATTTTATTCATAATCACAATTATATAAGTCAAACTATGATATATTTTATAGATTCTAAATAAAATACATGTTATTTATTGATTAATACATTACTTATTATATATAATTTTAATTATTTATGTAAATTATATAATAAATTTTATTTTCTATTAAATATATATAGATATTTCATATTTATTTAGTAACTTTTATATGCAAAAAATATATTTTTATTCACTTTAAATTATATTTATTAATTACAATAAAAAGTTGTATCATTTTATTATATTATACTTACATAATTTTATATTATATATATTTTAAATTTTTATTGTTCACATATAAAATATAATAAATTTAACATAAAAATTATAAATATATTTAGTTTATTAATATTATATTAAGTAAATTATGATATAATAATAATAATAATATATATATTAATTATCTTAAAAAGGAAATCTAAAGGCAATTTCAATATATTAATAGAAATTATTAGATTATATTAACTTACCATAATTATCAGATATATTTATTATATATAACTACATTTATTATAAATTTTATTATATGCAAAAATAATTCAAAGATTTATTTGTTGTTTTCTAAAATGAACCAATATCAATATTTTATTTTTATTTATTCCAATCAGTAATAAAATTATAGTAATAAAAAATTATTCATTTTGAAGCTTTCAAAATTTTTATTTGAATAAGTTTCTATAGTTTAATCTATTATTTGAAGTTTTCCAATTTTATATGAAAATAAAATGAAAATTGTATTTTTTTTAAAGAAAATATTTTTTGTTGGTGGTGTAATTATTAAAAAAGTATTAATCGATTTAAATATCATTTTTTTAAAAAAAAAAATTAATCGTATTATTTAATTTATTTTAATTATAATTATTATTTATTTTGGAATAACCAAAATAGTAAATCATTTATATAAGATGATAAAATTTATGCAACTATAGAAAGGCGTTGATTAATATCATTAGATCATTTTTTCTATAAAATAATTCAAGAAAATTTATAAAAAAACTTTCATAATCATTTATATAGATAATATAATTTTTAAAATTAGTTTTATTATTTTATATGATTTGAAAATATATATGATAAAATATTTATATAAATATCACATTTCGCGTAAATCACGGATTACTACCTAGTATTACATTATTCTTTCACTCTTCAATTGGTACTCATTACTCATTGATTGGTGAAGTTCTAATCCCATTTATAAATTTAAGTCAATAGTGTATGAATCATAAAAATTGAATTTGTAATTTATGTTTAGAATTTGTAATAACCAGTTCGAATTCCATCCAACAAACGGACTGCATACTTCTAAACGAATTAACACACACATCTGGGATTCTCATTCTTATTCGTTTTTTTTCCAAATATTATACTTCTCCATATAGAATCAGACAATCTGTATAAAATAACTCTCTATTTTATTGCTTTAGAAACTAACTCAAAACTAAAGCTCTCTCTCTCTCTCTCAAGCTCTTAATCTCTCTCTCAATGTGTTCCCACAAACTTTGACAACTACGATTGTTTATATAAGAGCTTATACAATTTCCTTTTTCAATTTAAAGATAAATCCTAATCCTATTAAGATATGTTTAGATCCTAATCCTAAACATATCATGATCTTATCTCATTTAAGCTTGCTTGTCTTTCAAGCTTATCTCAACAATCTCCCTCTTAAGCTTGAACTCACTCTTCTTCACCTCGTGTACTCCGAGGATGTCTCTCATCTCCTTAAATTTGATCCTCCCTAATCCTTTGGTCAAGATATCAGCTCTCTGTTTGCTACCCGGGACGTGTTCAACATCAATCAGCTCATTCTCCACACATTTTCTGATAAAATGGAACCTTCTATGTATATGTTTGCTACGACCATGAAACACAGGGTTCTCTGTGAGTGCCAAAGCGGATCTGTTGTCAATACGGACCATTGCCCTCTTGCTTTCTTCGCCAATAATCTCTTGTAACAGCTCCTGCAACCAGATTGCCTGTTTAGCAGCTTATGTTGCTGCCATAAACTCAGCCTCGCATGATGAGAGTGCAACAATCTCTTGTTTTTGTGAGCACCAAGTTATCGGGCACTCATTCTAGTAGAAAACATGTCCTGCAGTACTTTTCCCGTCATCCTCATCGACATTATGGCTGCTGTCACTAAAGCCAATCAAACCGGTCTTGGTTCCGTGTCTGAATGTGAGACCATAGGCAGTTGTCCCTCGCAAGTATCTCAACACCTGTTTCAACGCCATTCCATGTGACTCATTTGGTTCTCTCATGTATCGGCTTAGAACACCTACACTGTATGAGAGGTCTGGTCTAGTGTGTAATAGATACCTCAAGCATTCTATATTTCTTCTGTACTGTTTTTCATCCACATAGCTCTCCTTTTCGGCTTTACAGAGTTTCAGTCCTTGGTCGATCGGAATGTGTACTGGATTACAGTCTTTCATACCACTTTCTTCGAGTATCTTTAAGGCGTAACTCTCTTGTTTCAGGGTGATTCCTCCTTCGTGTTGATCCACCTCAATTCTTAAGTAGTAAGTCAGCTTCCCGAGATCACTCATCTCGAATTTACTTGCCATGTCTTGTTTAAACGCTGAGATCAGATGCGTGTTTGACCCTGTAACAAGTATGTCATCCACATACACTGCAACCACAAAAAGATCTCCTCTCTCATGTTTTCAGTAGATGGAGGGCTTTTTTGAACATTTTACAAACTCTAAACCTTTCAAGATTTGGTTTAATTTATTGTTCCACGCTCTGGGAGCTTGTTTTAATCCATATAAAGCTTTCTTTAGCTTGTAGACTTTGTTCTCACTCCCTCTTACTGTGAATCCCTCTGGCTGGTTTACGTATACATCTTCTAGTAATTCTCCATGTAAGAAAACTGTTTTGACATCGAAGTGATGAATCTCCCACGCATTTGAGGCTGCTAAACAAATTATGAATCGTATTGATTCAATTCGAGCAACCGGAGCAAACACTTCATCAAAGTCAATTCCATGCCTCTGCACATACCCTTTTGCCACTAATCGAGCTTTGTACTTGTTTATGCTTCCATCTGAGTTCTTTTTGATTTTGAACACCCACTTTAGACCAATTGGTTTTGACCCGTGAGGTAGATCAGTTAGGAACCACGTATTCTTTTTCTCAATAGAGCTGATTTCATCTTTGCAAGCACCCTTCCATACTTCAAGTTCTATAGCTTCTTTATAGTCCCATGGTTCATCATTGATTCCGAGAAGTAGGCGATTCCGAGAAGTAGGCGTTCTCCTTCATAGTCTGCTAGAAGAACGTAGTCGTCTAAGTAACTTGGTGGTTTTCTTTCTCTTTCTGATCTTCTTAAGACTGTCGTATGTTCCTCTCTTTTTTCATCGTCTGAGACTTCAATGATCTCAGTTATTTCTCTTTCTGCTTCAGTAGGTGAGTCTTTTCTTCTCTCTGCATCGCTTTTGCCAATATCATGGACTGCATCGACATCTTGTGTGTCCCTGATACCGTTATTGCCAGTATCCCCAACGGTGAGTATGAACATGCCGGGCTCACTGCTGTCATCTTCTGCATTATTCCACTTCCATCTTCTACCCTCATTGAATATTACATCTCTACTGACAACAATTCTGCGACTTGTTGGATCAAGGAGGTGATATGCCTTCGAACCGGGTTCTGTCCCAAGGTGTACCAGGGTGCGTGATCTGTCATCTAGTTTCTTTAGATGTGGTGTCTTTATTCGCGTATGCCCAATACACCCGAATACTCTTAGATGTGTAATATTCGGTTTCTTCCCTTTGAACACTTCGTACGGGGTCTGTTTTACAAGGGCCCTTGTTATCACTCTGTTGATCACATAAGTAGCATGTATGACAGCTTCTCCCCACAAGAAGTTTGGTACATCCATGTGTTTAAGGATACTTCTCGTCATCTCTAGTAATGTCCTGTTTTGTCTCTCAACCACTCCATTTTGTTGGGGTGAGTAAGAAGTTGTCAGGTGTCTTTGTATGCCGGAGTTTTCACAGAAGCTTTGAAACTCACGGGAAGTAAACTCTTCTCCTCTGTCTGTTCTAAAAGTTTTAATTCTCTTCCCTGTTTCTTACTCAATTGATGCTTTGAATACTTTAAACTTTTCAAAAGCTTCACTTTTGTCTTTTACAAGTAATGACCACATACAGCGTGAATGATCATCAATCAAAACGAAGATATAGCATTTGTGAGCTGCCGTGGCTGGAGTAATAGGTCCACAAAGGTCTCCATGAACGAGTTCTAGAAGTTTTGTGGCTCGAAACGCTGTAGCTTGTGGGAACCCTCGCTTTGTTTGTTTGGCTTTTAAACACGATTCACACGCCTCTTTTGTAAACTCTAGACTTGGTATGCCTGTGACAGCTTCCTCCTTGATCATGCTTTTGATTGTTTCTCGATTTATATGCCCAAGTCTCTCATGCCATCTTGTTGAGTCTTTGACGGAACGAATTTGCAGACATTTGGAGTTTTCAACTTCCATGAGAACTTTGTATAGTCTGTTTCTTGATCTGGTGGCACTTATGAGCAGATTTCCTCTATGATCGTGGAGGGTCAAGGTTTTGTCAAGCATTCGGACTTCACATCCCGAATCTGTTGCTTGCCCGAGGCTAATAATGTTGCTTCTCAACTTCGGTATGTAGTATACATCAACCAAGACTTTCTGCTCGTTGTTCCTGCTGATAAACATAATGGATCATTTTCCCTTTATGTCAACAAGAGAGTCGTCTCCGAAACAAACCTTTCCTGTGACTGTCTCATCAATCTTATTGAAATATCACCTGTCTCCTGTCATGTGGTTACTTGCACCATTATCAAGGTACCAGACGTTAGCTGTATCAGTCTTGTATTCATACTTTTTTGGTTTAACCTTCTTTTCATTCAAATAAACTACCTCATGCATCATTAGGTCCTCTGCTTCCTGTGTATCCTCTTCATCAGTTTCATGAATCTCTTGAAGTTTCAGTAGTCTGTCGGGGCAATCATAAGCAAGATGTCCCAGTTTGTCACATCTAAAACAGACAACTCGAGACTTATCTTGAGGTCCACGAGGATATCCCCCTTGTCTTCCTCGACCTCGTCCTCTTCCTCTGAAGAAGCGTCCCCCTCGTCCTCTGTTAGTATTTGATGTTTCATGATGTGAATTATAGTCATTGTTTGCATACATGAGCTTAATCTGATCTTCTGGATTTTCTAAATCTTCTGCAATTTTTTCTTCGTAAGCTTTTAGTCTTCCGACTATATCCTCAAAGGTTGTTTGTTTAAGATCAAGCATCTGCTCTAGAGCTGCGATCATGAGTATATACTTCCGACGAGGAAGGCTAATTAGAAGTTTCTTGATGAGTTTTGAATCTTCAAAACTTTCACCTAAGGTACTTGATTTTGAAGAGATTTCTGTCAATTTCCCTGTAAACTCATCAATAGTTTCTGTCTCCTTCATCTTTAGTCTCTCAAAGTCAGACAATAGGGTCTGCAATCTTACTTCTTTTACCCTCTCAGCTCCTACATATCTTGTCTTAATAGCTTCCCAAATTTCTTTTGCAGTTACAAGACCCCCCGACTACTAGAACAAGATTTTCAGGTATGGACTGAAACAATAGGACTCTTGCAAAATCATTCTTCTCATTGTCAGTTGATCCGGGATCGATGGTCTCCCAGACTTTGTGTACTTTCAGCATAGCATTCATCCTTATCGCCCACACAGTATAGTTTGTCTTAGTAAGGATAGGGCATTGAATGGATGAAAGACCTCCTTCTTTGATCTTGTTGTTTGTTGGTGCAGGAACAATATCAGACATGGTCTATCACGATTGTTTGATTCAAGTTTATGCTCTGATACCAAATATAGAATCGACAATCTGTATAAAACAACTCTCTGTTTTATTGCTTTAGAAACTAGTTCAAAACTAAAGCTCTCTCTCTCAAGCTCTTAATCTCTCTCTCAATGTGTTGCTACAAAATTTCTTATACAATTTCCTTTTTCAATTTAAAGATAAATCTTAATCCTATTAAGATATGTTTAGATCCTAATCCTAAACATATCATGATCTTATCTCATCTAAGCTTGCTTATCTTTCAAGTTTATCTCAACACTCCAGTCAACTTTCTAGGCTTATTCCAAACAAATCAGCAATCCCATCCTATGGCGCAGCCTCCTCTGCTTATTTGCTTCCAAGTGGTCAATAAATTTCTTCACACGTATGATGAAATCTGAATAGTATTCAAGGTCGTTGTGTCCACCTCCATCAATCCACAAAGGTCTCTACTTCTCTTGGCTAAGTTCCCAGAGTCGTCGTCCATGAAAACAATCAACTACTTTATCCTCAGTTCCCTAAAAGACCAACAAGGCAACAAGAGAGTTCAGTGACCTGCATTAAGAAAGAAAAAAAAATGCCAAAGCAACTAAAGAAGCCACTTACATGGATTACAAAGACAGGACATGTAACTGCGCCGATCTTGTCAATATTCTGAAAAACATAGAGTTGCGCAGGTTAGCATGCAGCAGCTATAAATTTTAATGCAGCTGTAAACAGAAGCAAAATTTTATGTCCCCTATATTACCTTATAAATGTCAAACCAGAATGTAAAGTTCATCGGACACATAACCCTTATCCCAGACAGAATAGGGCACTGTAAAACCACGCCTCTCAAGTTAGGTGTGCGTGAAGCTAGATCGACCGTGGGTCCACTACCGACAGATTGACCATATAATATAAGTTGATCATCTGTTACTCCGTAGTTATCCTTGAGGCATGTATACGTTGCATCTATATCAGCATATGTGTTATACTCGCTTGCCTGATTCAAGAAACATATCTATATCAATATGTGAAAAAATCTATGGAAGACTATGGCTTTTCATCAGAGTTCAGAGCATTACAAATTTCATAATGCAGAGAGTAATTAAGAACGGGACCACACCTGTCCAGTAGACTGACCGTAACCAGAGTAATCATACCGGGAAAAACAAAACGACGGATGCATAAGACAACAATCTAAAAATATGAGAAAAGTTCTATTAACAGCGACATAACCAAAGGTAGTAACTCAAGTAAAAAACCTTTAAAATTTGAAGTCTCGAGACTTAATATATAGGCATTATAAAAATGTAGCGATACCCTTAAACCTCACAAATTAATATTGTGGAGACTTAAGAAATTTGCAAATGAAAAAATTACTCAACAACAAGCTTCAGCAGTTTCAGGCCAGAAAAATCAAAAATGTCAAGCCAATAGATCTTATGAATTAAATGCCCCAAACTTTGACGCTCAAAGCATTCTTCTATTAATAGTATATATTGTTACAAGAGCACAAACTAATTCTACTTAATGTCTCAAAAACTTATCCATTACTCAAGAAAGAGATTTACCCCATAAGGTTAACGTGAAGGTTATAGCTGAGCGCGGAAAAATGCTTAATCATATGTCCTAAATCGGAGGCATTCCCATGGGAATACAGAAGCGTGACATTAGCGTTGGGGTGTTTGATATAAACGAGTACGGAGCTTCAGAACGTATATATCATCACGCTGCAAAATTCCCGGTATGAATAGGTGTCCATCGTCCTTGGCGAACACCCTATAAGACGGACGAGGTGGAAAGAAGGCTAACTTAGCAGCGATCGATGAAGCTACCCCTCCCATATGAATATGGCTTTGATGATGATGCCAGAACGTTAAGAATATCAAGATGAAAAATCAACACCAAAAGATGAACAAAATATATATTTGGTGGATATAGATTGGTCATATTTTGCGACTTTTTATAGGGGAAAAAGCTTAATCACCGAGGCGTGTAGATTAGCTAATTCCATGTTTTGCTTCTGTTTCCAAGAAACTTGTTTCGGTAAAGAACAAAAAAAAAGACCCCGTGATCACCATATGTATATGATAAACAAAGACAAATTGAAGTCCTTGTTTCGTTTTATTGTGGTCAACTAATAATATGATACACAAAGACTTGAACTCCTTGTTTCGTTTTATTGTTGTCAACTAATAATATGATAAAAGAAGACTTGAAGTCCTTCATGACCTTCACACGTTTCCACTTGAAAGATGATGGAAGAATGGTTTAAGCGATATATTTCAAGACTTCAATCTCTGTCTCTCTGTCGTTCTGTTTCCTCTCAACACAATCACAGTACATCAACCAAATCAATTAAGTACCCCACTTCTTGTCTAGACTCCATTGAGAGATACTCACTTGATATCTTAGAAATAGATCAAAGAAAAAATAAAAAAGAATAAGAGAAAGAATCGATAGTTTCTCAAAACAGGTATCGTCAGGTACCCTTGAGAAACTTACATGCCACCTCTCTGTTTTCGAATGATTTTTTCTTAAATATGTAAACATAATTTAAATAATCAAATTTAAAATAATATAAATATTATTTAACTGAGAACTCATTTTAGAAGTTCTACCACCAATGTGAATACTCTTATATATATATATATATATCCACGCTTTTCCTTGTTTTTCAATTAAAGAAGAGCTTGGATGGTAATGAAACTTTGTTTCTGTGGGAACATCTTACTATTATTATTTCCAAAGTACATTTTCAAATATATTTCAAAAAAATCTTGTATTTACAATTATGCTATTATTATTGGTTGGCAATATATTTTATAGTAATCTTTACACTTTCTTCTAATATTTACTGTTTCCTAACTACCAAAGTTTAGGAAAAATTCTAAAATTTTATTCCAAAATTCTAAAATTTTAGTTTCCAAAACTATAAACCAATTAAAAACAAACAAAATAATAAAATGAATGAATACCATTTATAAAAAAATTATATTATTATTATATAACATTTATAAAAAATTTAGAAACACAATATAAAATAAAATATGAGAGTTAGTAAACAATTATTTTTAAAAATTTGTTTTTAGTAAATAATATTTCATAAACTAAATCTTAACAATAAATCTAAATAGTTATCGATATCCAATTTAATTAATAAAATTTTATATTAATGAATAAAAATTTATAAGAAGATTTTCAAATCAAATCATTTACATTTTTTCCAAATAAAAATATTTAACTGAAAATTTTTCTCAACAAACTAAAAAAAATTATATAATCAACAAAATTTTCTTACTAAATATGATTATGTCAGTTCATTAAAAAAAATATATATTATATTAGTAGTTTTTATCTAAAATACATCATATTTTATTAGTAACTTAATTTTAAACCGAAAAAGCTATATAAAACTTTGCCTTACACAAACATAGATTTATTATTAGATTTTAAAATGTGTAAGAGTTTTGTATAATTAAACAATGTGTAAATGTTTTGTATTCATCATATATTTATTTATCATGAGAAGATGAATCTAAACGGTTTTTTATCATAATATTTTTAAATTCAATAATATTATTTTAAATCTAATTTTAATAATAAAGTTTTTATTAAAGAAATTTCTTTTTAAAAAAAATAATCATTTTTTGCATAAATATAAATTAAAATTTTTAACTCCATACGAAAAGCGGAAAAAATCATAGTTACTGTCAATTTCTTCTTGCAGTCATTACATTGCTGGAGCTTCATTATAAAAATGTTTCCGTAAATAACATCATTGGAAAGTGGTTTCGGAAAAGTCTAAGAGAAAACTATAAGTCATTCAGCCTTGCATTAAATCAAGTCCATGTTTTATAGATTAAGTCTTTCCTTTCCCTATTCCAAAGAGGGTTCCGGTGCACTGCATATTCCTATATAAAAAGGAAGGTAAACTAGGAGAGAATAGCTAGGTCAAAATCCTAGAATCCGAAAATTCTCTAGGGATCTTCTCAGAGCCGCGAGAAAGCCATTAAACTCGCATGTGAGAGGGCCACATGATAAGATTTTGCTTGATGGCAAAGGTTGCCGCAGGAGAATAGATGAAAAGACCATGTGAGGGTCATGGCTGTATGAAAGTCATGTGAGACCGTCTCCCACGCTAGTATATGAGAGAGTATTACATTAAAAAAAAAAAACAAAAAAAAATTGAAGAATTGGTTCTCATTTGAGATCTCTTTAAAACTCTATCAAAACATCCTCATTGCAAGGATTTCAGTGACTCAAAAATTAAAAATAAATGGGGTTGAGTCAAGAATCAACTATATACAGTATATCATGAAGTCCGAAAGGGTAATCTAATTAAGAAAGTTGATAATCTTTTGGTTTGTAAGATAAATCGTAAAGCAATGATAAGGCATAAGTAGTTTTTTTTTTTTTTTTTTTTTTTTGGGGAGCNTGTTACATAAAATTGGAGACGGAGAAAATATACATTTTTTATGACCCCAAGAAAATATATATAGAAAGGACAGAGTTAACAAAAGAAAAGAAGAAGACGATAATGTTGGGAAAATGGGATATAGGAAAATGGGCCAGACCTTATCAATGTCGGACCTTTGTTATTTTCTTTTCCCATACTCATCATTAGTTTCTCTTCTTTTTCGTCTTCTTCCTTTCCTAAGTTCAATAAGGTTCAAAACGCTAAAACAAAAGTTAATTAAACACATTTTCAGGTTTGGTTTCCACTTGCCAGTTGCCAGTGATCTGTATTTCTGCCCACTGACTTTTGCATACATTAAAGGCGAGATGTAATATTCTACAATCTGCGCGACTTGCATGTCCCTAAAATATAAGTCTTTAACTATATTTTTATATTATCCAACAGTTAGTCGACGTTGTACGTGTACTAACTTCTCCTTAAATCTGCCAAATTCGGCCCACCTCTCTACTATTATTAAGACCATGTCACGTCTTTAATTAGTTCATTGGGTTCACATTGTCAAATGTCAACGGCTTGGTCTTTATATTTTATATTTGCCGAAATTCTTAATCTGGATCCTATTTCATTGACTTTTTTCTTTCATTTGTAACAATTCTCGGGAAAAAAATTTGATCGACACAATGGAAAGAGGTTTTTCGTTGGTGCCGAAAGATGAGGAAGCAGAAGAAGACCATTGTAGAAATGAGAAATCTGCAGATCAAATGAGTTATTTGTCAACAGAGTCGATGAAAAAGGTCAGCTCAATGGCAGCTCCAATGGTGGCTGTGGCTGTTTCTCAATACCTCCTTCAAGTTATCTCCATAGTTATGGCTGGTCACTTGGACGAGCTCTCTCTCTCCAGCGTCGCCATCGCCACTTCTCTGACCAATGTCACCGGCTTCAGCCTCCTCGTAAAGTCCTTTCCTTCTTTTCCCTCTCTATGAAATTTGATTGGCATGTACATTTACTCGTTACCGAATAAAACTAGGTTATTTTGTTTTTTTTACCGCTAAAAAAGTAGGTTATTTTTAACGTGTAAATATATCGTTTAAGTAATTATTTACGGTACACAACTTTTTTGTATATTATCTAAATATTTTGATAAGTTCTTAAAATTACTCAAAATTATTCCAAAATATCATCCAAAATTTTCAAATATAGTATTCAAATTTACACGCAATTATTCGAACTACCTGAATTATTTCTTTACCGTTTTCTAAGAGTGTACATTTCAAATATTAATTTTCGATATTCTTTTTTTACTCTTACCGATTAATAACCGCTATTACCTAGATCCTTTTACCTGGAATGAACATGCCCAATATTTAAAGTTAAAATTTGACTCCAATCTTCAGTTTGGGTTGGCAGGTGCGTTAGAGACACTGTGTGGT
Organism: Sisymbrium altissimum; assembly: GCA_900406495.1. Taxonomy (NCBI): domain Eukaryota; kingdom Viridiplantae; phylum Streptophyta; class Magnoliopsida; order Brassicales; family Brassicaceae; genus Sisymbrium; species Sisymbrium altissimum. The sequence goes on from OVBI01002790.1 coordinate 11,859, forward strand.
CAAGCTTTTGGAGCAGAGCAATTTAGGAAAATCAGTTCATACACTTACGGCTCAATGCTCTGTCTTTTCTTGTTCTGTTTCCCAATCTCTCTTCTATGGGTTTTCATGGACAAACTCTTGGAACTTTTCCATCAAGATCCACTCATCTCTCAATTAGCTTGTAAATACTCCATCTGGCTCATCCCGGCTTTGTTCGGATACTCTGTTCTTCAATCACTGACTCGGTATTTCCAGTCACAAGGATTGGTTCTTCCTCTCTTCTTGAGCTCTCTTGGAGCTCTCTGCTTTCACATTCCCTTTTGTTGGCTTCTTGTCTATAAACTGAGATTCGGAATCGTTGGCGCCGCTTTGTCCATTGGGTTTTCGTATTGGTTTAACGTAGGTTTGCTTTGGGTTTTCATGAGAGACTCTGCTCTGCACCGTGAATCCAAGAATCTTGGGGTGCAAGAAATCTTCTTGAGCATGAAGCAGTTCATCTCCCTCGCGATTCCCTCTGCAATGATGACTTGGTAACAAAACCCTAGATCGTTAATGGATTCGTTAGTTTAGTGCTTCTTGATCTTTGAACCTTCTCTCTTTATATTGGTGTAAGTAAAGCTTGGAATGGTGGTCATTTGAGCTTCTCATACTATTGTCTGGACTCTTACCAAACTCAAAGCTCGAAACATCGGTGCTATCCATTTGGTATTGCGCATATATATAGCACTTTCTGCATATTCTTACATAAAACCCTTTTGTTTGAAACAAGCTTTTATATCTTTATTCTTTGAACAGCCTAACAATGTCGTCTCTGCATTACGTTCTGGTGAATGCGATAGGAGCATCTGCAAGGTTTTATAGATTTCCACTTGATCAAAAGAATCTATTTTCGGATATTTTTCTCAACTATAGTCTTTTCTTATAATAGCACACACGTCTCAAACGAGCTAGGAGCTGGTAATCCAAAGGCAGCTCGAGCAGCTGCTAATTCTGCGATTTTCCTCGGTGCTATTGATGCGACCATAGTAAGCATCACTCTCTACACCTACCGAAGAAATTGGGCTTATATATTCAGCAACGAGAGTGAAGTGGCTCACTATGCAACTCAAATCACACCCATCCTATGCTTATCCATAGGTGTTGACAGCTTTCTCGCGGTGCTCTCAGGTAATATGAAAGTAAACGATTATATAGAGTATAATGTACAGACCGAAGCATTGCTGATTGAGAAGCTCCTTAGATATTGTTACTTGACGCCCAAGAAAGCTAGATTTATGTATTTTTGAAAGTTAGAATTCTTGCTTCTTCAGGGGTTGCTAGAGGAACAGGGTGGCAACATATAGGAGCTTATGCAAATATAGGTTCGTACTATCTGGCCGGGATCCCTGTGGGTACGATCTTGTGTTTCGTTGTGAAACTGAGAGGGAAAGGACTTTGGATTGGTATATTGATAGGCTCTACTGTACAAACGATCGTTCTTGCTCTTGTCACTTTCTTCACGAGTTGGGAACAAGAGGTATACATTTGCTCTTCTTTTCTTCTTACTCATCTGATTTCTCTTCCTGTTATTGCTACAGTTTTAAATCTTGTTTGGTTTCTATATATTAGGCAGCGAAGGCAAGAGATAGAGTAATCGAGATGACACCACAAGGCAACCAAGATATAGAAAGCATTTCAAAAGAAGATGTACAAGTTTTATTAAAGAATGTTTCAGAAAATGTCTAAAATCACTCAACGAAAGTATCATCAAATCCAAATTGATTCTTTTATACCTATTGGTTGAATTGTTTATACTTCCACTCAACATATTGCCTCCAAATTGTAAGAATCGTTTGTTCAATAAGAATTTACCACTTATATGGTATAAGATAATTAAAAAATCATAATATTTTCCAAATAGAAAGATGTCAAAGTGATTATGGTTTTCTTTCTTCATAACTCCGGCAGCATTGTCTCGCGCACGTTGCTGAGAAACCTCCTCATTTCTTCTGTTATTGCAAATGGATCCATCAGTGGTGGTCTCTCTCCTTCCTCTAGTTCCATATGATCTTTTTCTCATTGTGAAGTCGGATTTGAATTAACCTTATCTCACCAGTTTCAATCACTGCTCACTTAATCCTAAGATGGTAGCCTCGTTTCTCTTCAGGCTCCTCTGGTTTTCTCACCAATCTCGGATCAGTCATTGCTAAAGAGGCGTCAGGGTCTAAAGGTAACAATAATGATCAGTTTTAGACAAAAATATGGTAAAAAATCAAACTTTTTTCTTGTAGTGTGATGATATAAGTTTTTAAAATAAATTTACCTTCTAAAAGTAAAAACAATATGTTTTCTGATTTTAAATTTATAGATATGGATAGTGAGATTGCTCGTGGTGAAGTTTCACATGTTAAAGCTATGCCAAATAGAATCTTTGTATCTGATTTTGAATGAAGGTTGATTTATTGTTATAAATATTTTTCAAATGATTAATTTAAGATGATAATTTTTAGTTTTTAGTTCTTCTGAAAAAATTCTCATAGTGTTATTATTTTGTTTCAGATGGAAGAAGAACATCTTAGGTATGTCTTTTTTTTTTTTTTTTTTTTTTTTTTTTTTTNNTTAGGTATGTCTTTTGCTGTCATACTCATGGTTTTTCTTTTAAATCTGTTGTTTGATACTTTTCTAGTTTTCTTGCTTCTGGAACTATTTCTCCGTTACTTGAAATTTTTTCGCTTGCTTATAGTGCTTCTAACATTTTACAGCAACATCTGCTTGCTTTGATAATTAATGCTATAAAATGGTGGAGAATCCTTATTTCTAAATTATAGTTTTTGCTACAAATGTTAGGTTTTGTGTTCCATTTTGTTTCATTCATGAAGTGATGTCATTCTTCATAATATTCAGATTCTTAAAAAAAAATGCTTTGTTGAAACAATATCAACTTTCTGTAGGATCTTTACTTATGTAGGCATGAAATATTTATATAAGTTTTTTAAATTGCATGTGGTTCATTGCAAAATACATGTCAACAATAGTGTTTATTTATGGTGTCACGAGATGATGATACTTTAGATGGTGGGGACCTTTAATGGATTTTATGAGATACATGTCAAAAATGTTTTTATATTTACAACTTTCATTAAACATAAATAATTAAAGATACTAGGTTTTTCATCTAGTTACAGGCGTGAGAATTTTTTAATATATATTTTAAAAATCAATAGTATTTATTTAATATTATTTTGTATTTATAATAGTAATAATATCTATATATTATAATATAATTTATCACTTACTTTACTATATTAATATATAATAGTTGAAGCTAAATAACATTAAAAATATTCACTAAATTTTTAAAAGTATTTATTATAAGAAATTTTTTTAAATAGAATTATACAATTTAATATTTTAGATTTTTTAGAATTTCTAATGTTTCAAATGTGATATATATTTGTTATAGAATATTAACTAAATATAATTTTTTAATATCAAGAATAAATCCAATAATGTTGATAAATTTTAAATTCAAGAAATTATTGATTATTATAAGTATATCATATAACATTTTAATTAAATATAAGCTCTCTTAAACATAGGCCAATAATTTTTTTTATCATATCATATATTTTTTCTCAACCCTATTGGTCGGTGCAATTGCAGTTGTATTATTTTCAAAAGCGTACAGTTATGGTTTCAAACGTTATTAAACAAATTATGTGATTGGTGCAGTGATTGAAAACGGATGCATTCATGGGAAGTGATTGGTTGAATAAGAATTGTAGAAATAATTAAACAACAAATTATTAGTATAAACAAATTGTATAATTATATAAAACATCAAAAATTATATTATTATATTAGAACATAAATACTTTATAAACATTTATGAGTATTTTTTTTAATAATTTAGATGAAAGTTATGATTTTATTAGAGAATTTTTTTATGAAAAAGTTAATGTTAAATTTAGAATATATATATATATAGAAGATTTTGAAAATTTTAATATATATATATATAGAGTTAAATTTATTCATAAGTTTCTTAATTATAATATCCAAACTTTAAAATTTGAACTTATTATTGTTTTTATTTAAATGAATTTTTCTTATTTTAAAAAATAAAAATTTTATATTACTTACCCATAACCGCAAACATTCGAAAAAAAAAATCTTTTGATTTTGAATAGTTTGGAACTATACAGAACAATACAAAATGCTTTATGTGTTTGTTATATAACCAATACCATCCACAAAAGGTATGTTTGTTGGTGGTAGCAAAAAACCAATCAAGTTCTTAATCGAAATCAACACCACATTAGGAATGCAATCTCAAGAATTGCTGTTGGGTCCCTATTATAAAAAAAAAAAAAAAAAAGAGAGAAAAAAAACATCTCCAATATTATACTATATATATATATATGTCTAAGATGATATCATGTATAAATGCCATAATATAATCTAAAACAAAAACATCACGGAGATGATCCGATTGGTAGATCTAGTTCCAAAAATATAACAACAGAATTAAAAAAGAAAAAAAAATCAATGGGTTGGTACAGACTTATAGACATGCATACTTACATTAGAGGGGGGGGGGGGGGGGGGGGGGGGCCTTAAGGNTTTGGGACCAATACAGTCATTGAATTTAGCTATACAAATCCTATCATGCTTATTAACATTCAATTTAAGTCATGATAGAGCATATAACTAGACTATTTCTCATCTGTGTTTAGATATAATGAAAAAAAACTCATAGTTCCAATGCCACATCAAAAAGTCTCCTACTCTATCATACATTCTAATATTAAGGGAATGACTATTGTACTAGTTTACTACAATACAATTGGTAGTTCAAAGATATTAAGATAAATTTCAATCATGTACATTTCTCCATATTTGGTATATTTAGTCCGGAATTTCTCATGAACAGCTGATCAAAAAACATGTTTCATCTAAAATATATAT
>OVBI01002791.1:0-16782 GCA_900406495.1 Sisymbrium altissimum
CTCTCTCTCCCTCTCTCTCTCTCTCTCTCTCTAACATGGGATCTCAAACTGATTTGGATCATGAAAGCGGTCGCAAGTTTAAAATGTTGCAACCTTCTCAATGGGCTGATTACTTCCTCGACGTCCCGATCGATGAATTGGTGAGCCTATCCACTACTATCAACATTAGAACATTAGAAAAAAAATAAAAAATAAATGATCTATTAATTTTGTTACGAAATTGAGTGAAAAACGATGACAACAAATTTGATCATGATGCTTGTTTGTTATAGTGTCACCATCTTAACTTACACCAGGTAAATTTTATGTTTGACAAAACGGGCTACTGACTAGCGTATCTTCTCTTAGGAACTAGATGCCCTTAAAAGCGAACTCGAAGCAATCAAGCCCAACGTCAGGGACATGCTCATGTCCTCTTTCCAAGCCGAAGGTCATGACTCCGCGAAGAGGAAAATACTTTTGATATATTTGATGATCAGTCTTGGTGTTGCATATCATTTTGAGAATGAGATCGAAATGAACTTGACACACGCCTTTGAGAAGATTGATGATATGATTGCAAACGAGCATGACCTTTACACAATCTCCATCTTCTTTTGGGTTTTCAGAACATATGGTTACAACATGTCGGCTGGTAAGGTATTTATGCTTATCTTTAATTTGATACATATTAGCTAACATGTTCATTTTGTTCGAGCGAAAGGTATAATAAGATCTTACAATATCTGATATATATAGATGCGTTCAAGAGATTCAAAGGGGATGACGGAAAGTTTATGGACTCCGTAACCAAGGATGCTAAGGGCATGTTGAGCTTGTATGAAGCCGCTCATTTGAGGACGACAAGAGATTATATAATGGACGAAGCGTTGAGCTTCGCAACAAAACATATGGAGTCGTTGGCAGGAGGAGCAAGCTCTCATCTCTCAAAGCTTATACATAATGCTCATGGTCTATCTCAACATTGGAACATGGAGATATTAGTGGCGATGGAATATATCTCATTCTACGAACAAGAAGAAGACCATGACGAGACATTACTCAAGTTTTCCAAGCTCAACTTCAAGTTACTACAACTTATGTACCTTAAGGAGCTCAAAATGGTTACAAAGTATATAATTTCCCCAGTAAATAGTATTTCTATAGGGTTTGAAATAGAACCCTTGAAGATTTTTTCCCCTGTTTTCATCATTTATCTTATATAATATATGTGATATGTGTGGGTGTCTTTCTCTGATTGCAAGATGGTACAAGGAGCTCGACTTTGCATCTAAGTTGCCACCTTATTTCAGAGACAGACTCGTCGAGTTACATTTTTTTGTAATATCGATGTATTTTGAGCCACAGTTCTCAAGTGCGAGGATAATGTTGACTAAGTTTTACACGGCCGAAACCATTATTGACGATACCTTCGATAGATATGCCACTATCTCTGAAGCTGAAAGCCTCGCCAGTTGTCTAGAAAGGTACGGTACATTTTAAAATTCCACATGATTAACAATCATATTGATGATGACGTTGAGGATAAGAATGATTGTGGTGGTGCACAAGGTGGGCTCCTGATAAAGACATGGATAAACAACCAAATTATGTGAAATTCGTGTTTAACTTTATACTGGATGTATTCAAAGATTTCGAAAGAGAATTGGGGGCAGAAGGAAGATCTTTCAGCGTGAAAAGCACAGTAGAAGAGGTAACCAATCAAAACTCTGAGTATACATGTATATCAAAGCATTTTAGCATGTACCTACATAAACAATTATGGTTCTTAGTAAGAACTTCTCTTAAGCATATCTCCATTGGAGGGTCTCAAATTTGAGTATCTAATAAAAATAAATAAATAAAACAATAGAAATTGAATGAGTTGAGATATCTCTGGATGGGTATTAGAAACTAATTTCTTAAAACTTCTTTTTAGATACATAAACAAATGCATGGTTACTAGATATTTGATTATTCAAGGTCCCATCTTATCTCAAATGTGAGATTCCTAACACCACTTGTCATAGACGGTCCTAAATTAGTTATTATTTATCTTTTATCTGTTTTCAATATTAAACTAATTTCTTATAAATTTGATCAAAACGATACCTTTTTTGGGTACTCACTCTTGGGGTGAAATTCTTAAACCATGCATGAAGGTTCCTAATTAACGTGTTTATATACTTTTGAACCGGCAGTTCAAAAGACTCGTGAAATCCAACCTTGACCTTGCCAAATGGGCACAAGTCGCTCACGTGCCTAACTTTGAGGATTATATGGTGGTCGGTGAGGTTGAGATCTCGATGTATGCGACTATGGCAGGCACTTTGATGGGCATGGGTCATATTGCTACGAAGGAAGCTTATGAGTGTCTCAAATCGAGACCAAAACTCATCCAATCATTATCTACAAATGGGCGTCTAATGAATGACATTGCCGGTTTCGAGGTACAAAGACTATAAATGTAATTTTGAGGTTAAATAGATAAAAAGTTATAAGTTTGAGTATTAAATTGGAAAAGTCGTGTTGGTGACCAAAAAAAAAAAAAAAAGGAAAAGCCGTGTGTTTTAGANAAATAATACTAGTAAATAGTTTGTGTTCTTTTTCATAGAATATTCTATTTTTTCTTAATAAAAAAAATTCTGTGTGACGTGATTAGGATGACATGAGCAGAGGATATGTGACTACTGGGATACACTGTTATATGAAGCAATATGGAGTTACAAAAAGCGAAGCTTTTAAGGAGCTCCATAAAATGCGTGTCGACAACGAAAAAATAGTTAACGAAGAGTTGTTGACGACAAAAGATGTGCCTAGGAGAGTTCTGAAGGAAGCCATCAATTGTGCACGCATGACCAACGTTGCCTACGGCTACGGTGAAGGTTTAACACATCCTGAAGGAAAAATTAAGGAGTGTATTATTTCTCTTTATCTTGATCTCATTCGTCTGTGAAGACGTTTTGGTTGGAAACACTGTTAATGAGTGTGACCTTTGTCTTTGAATCTTTGTTATTTTTCAGCCGTTTTTATCTTTTCTCTATTTCTATTTGAGGACATTATTATATGTCAAAGCCGTCGTGGATCATGTGATCCTAGTTCATTATTATTATTATTACTACTGTAAAATGCAGAGTGCAGTGGAAGACCAGATGCAATGTTACTATAAGAAAACATATATATATTCACACTATTCTTTTTGGTTGATAATTCATATTCCCACTAAAATCAGAGAGACTGAAACCTACGTTTAATTGTGAATCGAAATGGAATTGATATTAGTCTCTTTGTTCTTGACAACTCTCTTAGCATTTCTCTTCCTAAAAACACTATTCAAACGAACCACCACAATTGCTGAACTTAACCCACCACCATCTCCGTGGCGGCTTCCGGTGATCGGAAACCTCCACCAGCTTAGTCTTCATCCTCATCGCTCTTTCCATTCCCTCAGCCTCCGCTACGGGCCACTCATGCTCCTTCATTTTGGCCGTGTCCCTGTTCTGGTGGTCTCATCCGCCGACGTAGCTCATGAAGTCATGAAAACGCACGACCTTAAGTTTGCCAACCGCCCGAAAACGAAAGCGGTGGATATAATTATGAACGGCGGACGAGATGTGGCTTTTACCTCTTACGGAGAATATTGGAGACAGATGAAGGTATGATTTTATTTATTATTATCTTTTTTTTTTCTTTTTGAGATTCTAAAGAAAAGCCTAGATTAGTTTTCCAGCTTTGTTAATTTAATTGGTTGGTATTCTTGACATTTAAAGTGGTCACAATAATTAGTATATAAATATATGGTGAAACAAGCCCTTAATTTTGAGCTCCGTCATAGAGTTTTTGTTGTAAAAATCACTCTAGTGGATCGACGCGACTTAATGAAAGAGAAGAGAAGAAAAGAGTAGCTTGTGTGTGAGAGAGAGAGAATGAGTGTTTTGACTCATGGCCAAACGTCCTCCTATTTCACGATTTCTGATGTTTTACCAAGGATAATAACAAGTAACGACAACAAAATGGTAAATATAGAAATTGACAAGAATTGTTATTAAGTAGATAAGAGGCCTTCTGTCATGTATGCTTCTTCCTTCAGCTATTTTGGTTTTTTTCTATTCTTTATCCTCTGAGAATCTCTCTTGTTTTCATCAATTCTTATGGTATAGCAAAATTATCAAAAATACACATATATATATATATATATATATATATATATATATCTATATTTGGAATGAATGTAAAATTTATTCAGCCAAAAAACCATTATTTACATAGAATGCAACATTTTGGTGTTATCAAAAACATATACTTTCTTCCTCCAAACCCATATTTTTTTATTCAGAAAATTTTTCGGAATCTAAATCAAAACACTAAAATAATGATGTATTTATACAAGCTAATACTAGAATAGTAGATGAAAAATTAAAAATATGATATTATATTAAATTTAAAATAAATACTAAATAAAAATATTTTACGGGTTTTATTGAGACTTTGGTTGACTTTTTGTTTAATTTTCAGTTTTTTGGGTTTTAAAAAAAAAAAAATTTGATGACTTGATTGAACAACCTAAAAAATGGTACACAATCTAAAAGAATGCACAATTAAAAATGATTGAAATCCATTTTTTTATTTTAAAATACTGGGTGTTTGTGGACTCCTGACCTGGTATTCAGCACTTTGTTTTTAAAAAGGAGAAAAAAAGTATTGGAATACTCATCTCCTCAGCGTTTTTATACTATTAGTTTAGGATCCTTATGTATTGTTGTCCTGATCTTCTGATCTTCTGATCTTCTGAAAGTTAAATAGATTATTTCACAAACAAACAAACTTGCAAAGTGGATTGGTTAATCATAAAGATGTAGGTTAGTGAATAGTGAATATAGAAATATTCACAGTTCACGCCAATCTAGCTTTTATTATTTTATCATTTAATTAACTGACAAACTGTTTGTAAATCTTCTTTAAATGAAGAGTTTATGTACTGTTCATCTCCTCGGCAAGAAAATGGTGAAGTCATTTGAGGATGTAAGAAAAGAAGAGATAAATGCAGTGATGGAGAAGCTTGATAAAGCGAGTTCTTCTTCTTTATCGGTAAATCTAAGCGATTTACTCCTTAATATGTCAAACAATGTGATATGTAAAATTGCTATGGGAAGAAAATATAGCCGCGAAGAAAGCACAAGTGATTTTGAAAATCAACTTAGAAAAATCATGGAGCTTCTAGGTGCATTTCCGGTAGGAGATTACATCCCAAGATTGGGCTGGATAGATAAAATCCGTGGTTTGGATCGTAAAATGGAGGAAGTAAGCAAAACATTTATGGAGTTTCTAGAAAGAGTGGTGCAAGAACATGTAGATGAAGGTGAGAATAAAGAGGCATCTGATTTTGTTGATATGCTGTTACGAGTTCAAAGAGAGAAGACAAATGGATTCGAGCTTGATAGAAGTGATATCAGACTCATCATGTTGGTAATCAACACAAACCATCCTTTAATTAAGAATTATATCTTTATAATAGAATATAAGTTAAGAAATCTAAAATTAGAGACTAACTTGATTTAAAGTTAATGATGGTGTTACTAAATATAAAATTTGGTATTTGTTTGTTTTGTAGGATATTTTCTTAGGAGGAACGACAACAACTTTCACGGCCGTCGATTGGGCGATGACACTTCTTATAAGACATCCAGAATCTATGAGAAAACTCCAAGATGAGATCCGAAAATATTCGAGACATAACTTATATGTATCGGAAGAAGAAGTTGAGAATATGAAATACCTTAAAGCTGTGATCAAAGAAGTCCTTCGACTACATCCCCCCGGTCCAATGTTAATTCCTAGACAAGTCAATGAAGATGTCAAACTGAAGGGGTATGACATTTCGGCTGGAACAATTGTAAGCATCGTATTTATATATAGAAAATAATCATATTTGATATAAACAAACTATATAGAAAATTATTTATACCATGTGTGGGTTGTTGAGCAGGTATTCATCAATGCTTGGGCGATCCATCGAGACACCGCAATATGGGGATCAGATGCAGAAGCATTTAAACCAGAGAGGCATTTGGATCTACATTTGGATTTTCAAGGACAGGATTTCAACTTCATTCCATTCGGTTCAGGAAGAAGGCTATGTCCTGCAATAGATTTTGCACTGACCTTAATCGAGGTTGCATTGGCAAACTTTGTGAATAGGTTTAACTGGAGAGTCGAGATTAGACCACTTGGAGATGATGATCATTACTATCTAGCTGAAACAACCGGCATTGAAGTCTGCCGCAAGTTCCCTTTAATTGCCTTCCCATCTTTAGCTTCATCCACTAGATAGGGTGCAACTGGAAATCGCGCTGAAAGAAAAAAAGCATTAGGTACCGCAAGTAAGGACGAGATTACCCTGCTGTGCAGTTGTGTATTGGGCTATGAGAGGGCGAAAATACCATAGCTCGTGGTTCACGAGCCGAACACCGGAAGACGTCAACTTTTTCTACATGTTACAAATGCAAGGGTGCAAATATCTTCCCTAGTATCTAGATTTTTCTACTTCAATTAATATCTAGATTGTTATTTAATAATTGTCTAGATTTTCTAGATATTTGGTCTATGAATTTCTCTAATAATTCTAAAGTTTGGGCCTAATTTGGGGTTGGTCCAACTTAGAGTAATTCCATAGTCCACATATATCATATCACCTTAGTATATATATATATATGAATAAATGATAATTTGATCTTTCGAGCAACGAGGAGCAGAGCAATGACGATGACAACTTCGACTTTCGTGGAAGCATAAACGATCGCTTATAAAATATATAATAATCAAAACAGGTTTTACTATTTTGTATAGTGACGCATACTATGCAAAATTATTTTAGTGGGCTCTACATTTTGTTGTCGAGGACACATATATATACGTCATTTTTTTTTTGGAACACTATATATACGTCATTTATTAAAAAAAATTCCTTATATAGAAAGTTTCTATATTGAAACTATCAAACCTGCTTACTGATGATGTCCTGCTTTATTTTTTATGTACAAAAATAAAAGGGCTAGTGCCGTCGAAAAAAAAAAATGCTATCCAAGAATTATGTTAGTACAATAAGATCCTCTCTATAAAATAGTCGTGAGCACGATCAGATGCTCTAATCACTAATCATATTCACCAAACACTTAGAAAAACACGAGAGATAGAAATCAACTTTCATAAAAAAAGAAATGGAGATGATGTTAATTTCTCTATGTTTAACCACCTTCTTGACCTTTCTGTTCCTAAAACAAATCCTCAAACGAACAACCACCACCAAACTTAACCCACCACCGTCTCCGTGGCGGCTTCCGGTCATTGGAAACTTTCATCAGCTCAGTCTCTACCCTCACCGCTCCTTTCGTTCCCTTAGCCTCCGTTATGGGCCACTCATGCTCCTTCATTTTGGCCGTCTCCCGGTCGTCGTAGTCTCCTCTGCTGAAGTAGCTCATGACGTTATGAAAACACACGATCGTTTATTCGCCAACCGCCCAATAACCAAAGCAGTGGATAAAGTTATGAATGGTGGTCGAGATCTCGTCTTTGCCCCCTATGGCGAATATTGGAGGAACATTAAGGTTTTTACTTTTCTCTTTCTTTTTCTGATAACCGGAATAGTTAATGTCCAAAATCAAAAGTAATATATGGTATCTGTAGAAACTAAATCAATAATAATAATAAAAAACTCTAGACACTAAAAATTCAAGTTTACTGTTCACTGAAGACATCTTATATAGGCTATGTAGCTAACGAACAGATAATATAAGAGGACCGTAGAGTTTTTTGTGTTTGTTAATAGTAGATCTACTTAGAGGATTCTCATCACTCATAAATCGTTCTTTGGTTCTCTATGTTGTTTTCCATATGATCAGTAATCTCTCAATGGTTTTGTATACAATTAAATAAGAATGACTTCTAAATGATAGATCCTAATTTTAACCTTCAATTTTTTATTTTAATTTGGATGCAGAGTTTATGCATGGTGCATCTCCTGACCAACAAAATGGTTCGTTCCTTTCAGAAAGAGAGAGAAGAAGAGATTAATCTTATGATGGAAAAGGTGGAGAAAGCGAGTTCATCTTCTGCAACAGTAAACCTAAGCCAACTTTTTATTACCCTGACCAGCGATGTAATGAGTAAAGTTGCCTTGGGAAGAAAATATAGTAGTGACGAAGGCACAATCGAAATCAAGACCTTAGTGAGAACATTCGCACAGGTCTTAGGCACGTTCCCTATAGGGGATTACATTCCTAGTTTGGGATGGATAGATAGCATCCGCAGATTGGACGGTAAAGTAGAAAAAGTAAGTAAAACGTTCGATGATTTTTTGGAAAGAGTGGTGCAAGAACATGATGTAGATGCAGACAGAATAAGATCAGATTTTGTTCATACGTTACTAACGATTCAAAGAGAGAAGATGACACCGTTTGTTTTTGATAGAAGCGACATAAAACTCATCATCTTGGTAAGACACATCCTCACTCTTATATTTATATACAATGCATTATGCCCGAGTATGTCCGGCATATATACACATACATATGTATATATGAAGTAATATTTTGCATTGAATGCCGAAATAATTTAAACTATTGTGTAAAATAAATTTTTTGTTGTTGTTCTAAGGACATATTCATAGGGGGAACGGCAACAACTTCAACACTGCTAGAATGGACGATGACAGAGCTTATGAGACGTCCAGAATGTATGAAGAAGCTTCGAGACGAGATCTGTTCTGTTTCAGCGCATAATTTATATGTAAATGAGGAAGATGTTGAGAAGATGAACCATTTAAATGCTGTAATCAAGGAGGCACTTCGTCTACATCCCCCACTTTCAGTACTAATCCCCCGACAATTAAGCGAAGATATCAACTTAAACGGATATGACAATGCAGCAGGCACACAGGTAACATCTTTTATACCATAGGGATATTTAAGCAACCACGTCCAATATTACTTCTTATAAAAACCAGCTCAAACTTAATGCTTTTTTCTTAATTACTGTTAAAACAATTAAATCAGTTAACATTCTACTCCAATACAGGTGATAATTAATGCGTGGGCAATCCAACGCGATATTGCGATATGGGGACCTGATGCAGAAGAATATAAGCCAGAGAGACATTTAAATTCATCTTTGGATTTTCAAGGACAAGATTTCAAATTCATTCCATTTGGATCAGGGAGAAGGCTATGTCCTGGAATCAGATTGGCATTGGTATTGGTTGAAGTGACAATAGCAAATCTTGTGAAACGGTTTGACTGGAGAGTCAAGGTCGGACCACACGGAGTTGATAAGCCTGATCTAGCCGAGGCAGCTGGTATCGAGGCTTGCCGAAAATTCCCTCTTATCGTCTTCCAACGTCAGCTATGTTCCCCACCGCAACTTCATAATCTCTCTGACGGACTGATGACGGCCGGGTGAAGCAACCAATGATCACTTTGTGTATTGAAAGTCTAAAACATGGAGTTCATTAGTTTTTATATCGTTATGAAAATTAATAGAGTGATGCGAGTTAACAACATTTCGTCCTTTAAGAGTACTAGCAAAATTTATCAAGATACTTTTTTAATAGTTCTTAAGGGATATTTGAAGGGTTTTGTCGCTTTAAAAATGTGCTCTGAATTGGCCGGAGAATATGGATGAATGTCTATATAAATCCAAAATATTAATATCATCGAAATAAGAAATATAAGGATATTTTATTTCCCTTAAAATATGTCACTCTCGAGTCTCGAAGAGTTTCAGTGTGTTACCAGGGGAAATTTATGTTTTCATGTATACCCATACCTACAATGATGTAAAAATTAAAGATAATGAAGTTTTTCTATCTTGAACCAAAAACGAAAAACCTTCATCATTCCTTGAACATATAATATTAGTTTTGATTATATATGCCGTCCCAATATTAGGATACTTCATTGTGATCAGTTGTCAGAGTAATCCATTAATGTATTACTTTCAGTTAAGTATGTATTAAGTCCGATCTGTTTCTTAAATCACCACGTTATGTGCCAGCTAAAGTTTAGTAATAACTACTACAAAATGCTTGTTCATAAAAATAATTAAGTAAAAGGTCAAGATGACAAGGATTTGTCGTTTAGTTCCGTTTAACAATGAAGCTATGCATCATATTTAGTTAAATATGTATAGAAAATGTAGCATCCGTTTTTAAATCACCACGTTATGTATAAGCCATCTAAAACGATACGATATTAGAATCCTATAAAATACAAGTAGAGAGAAGACTTGTTCATATGAAGAAATGGATATGATATTAATCTCTCTTTGCTTAACAACTCTCTTAGCGTTTTTCGTCCTCAAACAAATACTCAATCGAACGGCCACTAACAAAGCTAACCGACCTCCGTCTCCATGGCGACTTCCCGTGATCGGAAACCTCCACCAGCTCAGTCTCTACCCTCACCGGTCTCTCTGTTCCCTCAGCCGCCATCATGGGCCACTCATGCTCCTTCATTTTGGCAGCGTCCCTGTCCTCATAGTCTCATCAGCCGATGCAGCTCAGGAAGTCATGAAAACGCACGATATTAAGTTTGCGAACCGTCCGATTGGAAAAGCGGCCGATAAATTTCTGAAAGGTGGGAGAAATCTGATCCTTTCCTCGTACGGAGAATATTGGAGGCAGATGAAGGTTTTTCATTTTTTTCCCCCTAATTATTTTCCAGAAGCCTTATTT
This sequence comes from Sisymbrium altissimum, assembly GCA_900406495.1. Lineage (NCBI taxonomy): Eukaryota > Viridiplantae > Streptophyta > Magnoliopsida > Brassicales > Brassicaceae > Sisymbrium > Sisymbrium altissimum. The sequence goes on from OVBI01002791.1 coordinate 10,706, forward strand.
AATTATACATAGTCTGTTTTTACTCTTCTCTTCTATATGCATGATCTGGTTCAACATATTAGTTTTGCTTAGGTTTGACTTTGGGCGTGCTAGTCAAAATGTTATGTCTCTAAATTTAAAAGAATATCTTACATTTTATTTTTTGTTGTTATGTTATATAATTAATATCTCAATAGGTTCTAAATGGAATATACGTATTGTTATATATGCTCTTCATTACAGATCCTTATAAAAACATAGTTAGTTAAACATAGTTATATGGTCTTCATTACAGATCCTTATAAAAACATAGTTCCATTTAGTTCTAGTGTACAGATCCTTAAATAGGCTAAATTGGTTTAGTTCTAGTTTTAATTAATTGGTGATTTTTTTTTTTTTATTAAAGACGAAAAAAATCTGCTAATGGGTGCAGAGTTTATGCGTCATCCATCTCCTCGGCAATAAAATGGTCAGGTCCTTTGAGAAATTAAGAGAGAAAGAGATAAATGTAATGATGGAAAAACTTGAGAAAGCGAGTTCTTCTTCGTCATCTGTAAATCTGAGTGAAAACATCTTCAATCTGGTCAACAGTATGATAAGTAGAATTGCCCTGGGAAGAAAATATAGCGGTGAGAAAAGCATAGCTGACGTCAAGAAGACGGTGAGAGCATTGGTTGACACAATTAGTATATTCCCATTTGGGGATTACATTCCGTGTTTGGCATGGATAGATACAATCCGGGGTTTGGATCATAAAATCGAAGAAGCACGCAAAACTTTAGAAACTTTTCTAGAACGTGCGGTGCAAGAACATGAAGATAAAGGTGACGATAAAGAGAAACCTGATTTTATTGATATGTTGTTGTGGATTCAAAAAGAGAAGCCAAATGGATTTGAGATCGATACACGTGAAATCAGACTCATTATTGCGGTAAGACAAACGTTTTTCGTTCATACAACATTTTAGTGTTGCTAAGTTGCTATGAAAATATGAAATGTTAGTAATCTGCGTTACGTGGTTAGAATGGCTCTTACTGCTGGTTTGCTCACCTTCGCAAAGTGCTACTAAACATGAAATTTTTTGTTTAATCTTTCAGGATATTTTTATAGCAGGAACGACGTCAACTTCATCACTCTTGGAATGGACAATGACTGAGCTTATAAGACATCCAGACACTATGAACAAACTACGAGAAGATATCCAAACACATTCAAGGAGTGACTTTTACGTGACGGAAGAAGAAATAGGAAATATGAAATACTTAAAGGCTGTGATTAAAGAGATACTCCGAATACATCCATCCGCTCCAATTTTGGTTCCTCGACAATTGAGCGAAGACGTCAAGTTAAAGGGGTATGACATTGCGGCCGGAACACAGGTAACCTAAACTAAACGTAAGAAAAAGAAGAAGATACTATTATATTAAAATTTGACGAAATAATAGAGTAAAAAAAAAACTTACCGCAGGTTATTATCAATGCATGGGCAATCCAACGAGATACTGCGACATGGGGATCTGATGCTGAAGAGTTTAAGCCAGAGAGACATTTAGATTCATCTTTGGACTTTCAAGGACAGAATTTCACGTACATTCCGTTTGGATCGGGCAGAAGACTATGTCCCGGAATAGGATTTGCTATGGCATTGGCCGAGGTGACATTGGCCAACCTAGTGAATCGGTTCAACTGGAAAGTCAAGGTTAGAACACAAGGAGATAATGATCAATACGATCTAGCTGAAGCTATAGGTATGGATGGTTGCCGCAAGTTTCCTCTAATTGCCTTCCCATCCTCTCTTTGATTCACTACTTCAGCGTTTCATAATTTCCTGAAATTAATATATATAATTCTACTGAATATGCCCTTGTAAGTCCTCTCATTAATAATGATATTTCTTTTCTTTTGAGAAATTTATTTGCCAAAAACTTTCCTCATTAAACAACATAAACTGCATTGACGATATAAAATGCGACTCAAATGCATGAAAATGACTTCTGAATAATTAAAAGAGATATCAAAACACAAGTCTCAAGAATGTGGAAAATCCAAAAATATCAAGAGGTATATTAAAGAAACGCATAGATGTATTTTTAAGGCCAAAATACTTGTATAGGACTGTGGAGAAGCAGCAGTTTAGTGAATAAGCAATTCTTTAGTGGCTGCACCGGAAGGTACGTAAAAGATATAAAATAAGATAAATCTGGGGGATTTAGCTGCAGAACTTTGTTTCTACATCTCCATCAACATTTCCCCAAAATTAAGTTTAGCTTTTTCTCCAGTCCCCTTTATTAATTTATGGATTTTTTATCATGGATTGTTGTAACGTTTGGGACCTAATGGATTCTCTATAGATCTATCAACTATCTACATATGTTTTTGTTAATCTTGTTTTATAATTCACTCCAATAAACTTCTCTAGATTCTTATAAATTATCCACTTACAACAATCCTTTAGTTTACACACCTCTACTGGCCCATCAATTGTTTTTTACAGATATTCAATTTTCATAGAAGCTTAAGCTGATTTTCTTAATATGAGTGCTTTTGTTCCTAATCTAAATGACTTATGGTCTTCACTGATGCAAGTAACTACCCTCCAAATACTTTGAAAAGATTATATAACTAGGTAGTTCGTGCAGGCAGATCTATCTTTTTGATCTTGTCGTGATCTTGGGCATGGTCTCATGTCAACGACATTGGAATTTTTTAGCCAATATTTTTCTTTCCCTTTTATAGAAGATGAAGTCAACAACACTTTGGGTATTATTATATTATACGTGCGAGTCATGACTAAAGTAGTCACCGACGTGCAGCCCATCCTGGTCCGTATTTAAAATCAATCTGTTTTAGCCTTTTGCCGATATTGTCTTTTTCAAATTAATCCTCATTCAAGTTCAGGCCAAAGATCATAAAAAAATAAAATAAAAATGGCGACAGATGTTCTCAGCTTCAGAGACGATAGTAGTCAAGAGGATTGGCATGACTTTGAGGTTCTAGGTCGCGGAGACGAGCCCAAGATTCTGATCAAGAAGACGAGTATGCAATCCGATTCCGAGAGGCGAATCTCCGTTGACCCGAAATCGCTACTGTCGAGGAACGAGAGCTTCGACATGATAACCTCACGGCCGAGAGACATCGACGACGTGGTGTCGTCTCAGCCATTGGATCGTCAAATGAAGACGAAGTTTATGAGCTGCAGCCTCCCGAACTCAGCATCCACGTCACCTAGACACAGCTCGAGTCACAATTGGAAGAACAGAACCACGGAGCAAGTTCTTGACCTAATGCTCGTTCAAGACGCTGCCGCTGCGTTTCGAAGAAGCAAATCATGCGGAGAAGGACGTGCTTGCACTCCATCGCTCGATTTTGACATGCTAGTGCACAAATCAAGAAATGGACAACATCATAATCATCAGCATCATCATAATCACGGCTTATCTTCTTCTAACTCCAAGAGTCTCTCTCACAAGAGTAGCGGAAACAACTCTTTCTTCTCGAAAACTGACTCTAACAAAAGCAACAGAAGCAATATCAATACGGCGAATTCGAAAAGCATCAATTCATTCGAAGACGGATTCAAATGCAGCGCGTTGTGTCTCTACCTACCTGGTTTCGGCAAAGGAAAACCCGTGAGATCATCTCGGAAAGGTGATTCCTCATTCACTAGAACCACCACGATGACTTCTACTCAATCTATGGCAAGAACCGCTTCCATTAGAGACACTACAGTGCTCTCGGCTCGAGCCTCGCTAGAGAGGTTCGAGTGCGGTTCGTGGACCTCTTCAGCCATGATTTACGATGACAATGCTGATCTCGGCGGCCATTTTTTCGACTTGCCTTCTGAATTGATCAAAGGTGGTCCCGGCGGGAACGATCAAGACGATCCTGTTTCCGCGGCTTTCGTGTTCGACAAGGAACCTAATTTGGAGAAAGAAATCAAAGGGGTTTTGAAGACTTCTGGTTCAAAATCGAGAAGATCTATGGAGTCTCCACGTCACGTTCGGTTCTCAACTTCGTCGCCGGTTTCTTATCCGACGTCTCCGACACATTCAATCACGCCAAGGTTGCTACAAGCTACCGAGGATTTCAGTAGTTTCTTGGAAGCTCAAGCCGTGTGAATAATAAATGGGAGGGGCTAACTATTCTTTTTTCTTGCATTGATTAATCGAATGAAGTTAACTACATAATTTTTGTTGTAGCAATTGCCAATCCGAGAGATTTAAAAAATTTCCATTGTAAAGACTAAAGAAACGAATATACAAGAGGGAAAAAAAAATTAAAAGATTTTATTATTTTTACTTTTATATGTGGGATACATGCAATTAAATAATACAGTATATTTGGTAATTTCCAATATTATCTTTTTGAAGCTATTAATAGACAAGTTGTTATGTCAATCTGCTGGATTTTCAGAACTGAAAAATATGACTGGTAAAAAATATTAATTGAAATTATATAATTGTTAGATTTTAATACTAGTACTCATCAAGCCCACGCTAAACCAAAATATAAACGTAATGATTTTTAGTATTTACATTACTTTTAAAAAAGATTATATATTTTATTTTATATTTCCTAAAATACTACGTTTGATATACATGTATAAAACCGTATACACTTTTGTATTTTAAAAAATTGCAACATTTGGAGCACTTTATTAACCGTATAAAACAACATCAGCCACATTTAATTTGCAGGGACTGCAATAGTCATATTTCGACAGCATTTCTTCGACAAACGTCCGTAACCATTCCAAACCTTAAAGAATATATATGAACCGACAACAAAATTGCTGTTTTAAATTTACTGATTTACTTTCTGGAGACTGAATAGAAGAACCCTTTAATATAGGAGTAAATAGACTCTGTGTTTTCAGAGAATATTGCACCTTGCAGAGATCACGCACCCTCTGCCATTTTCTTTTAATGATCTCCGTAACATCATATTAAATTTCTAACCAAAAAAGACCATCGAACAATAAATTTGACCAATGTTTTGACATGATACATGACACACAACATATAGACACACGTCTACTGTATACATTTATTGATAAACCGTTGGTACCATCAACAATTACTACATCTTCTTTAAGAAAGAAAAAAAAAACAATTACAATTTTTCAGTCAAAACAAAAAAAGTTCTGAAAATATTGATGTAGAAATCAACAAATGGTAGGGTTCTTGAATGTGATACAATTATCTTACACGATGGTTTTGTGCCGTACCGTCGGTGAGCATCCTAAACCCATCAACTTCACAAAACAATAAGTTTGAACATGTATCCAAAATTCCAAATGTATAGAAATTTATTTCACAGCGTTTCATGGTTCCCAAAACACAAAAGTTTAAACTATATGTTTTTGTTGTAATCAATTTCATCCTTTTGTCATGTCATTATGGAAATACACAAGTACCTAACAAAATTTGAGGAAGAAAAAAAAACTAAAAAGTGATTACGTTGTTAATCTGTTTCAAATCAAATCGTTAAAGGAAAAATAATAGTGTAGGTCCATGCGTAAATCTAGGTGATTTAACACCGCATATAAGCAAAAAATAAAGATTAAAATATTAGGAAAATAGTCATATGATTATGGAACACTTGTATTCTAGTGCAACGAACGACCGCTTTCTAGCCTCTGCGACTGGCGAGATTCTAACCACCACGAAACATGGGTCCCAGATGTTCCTTCTACGTAGGGACCCCACACGTTTAGGCCCATTCGGTGGTCGTCAAGTAAAGGCTAAACGCACGTTCCTCACCTCCAAAAGCAAAAAGCTATCTTCTTTTATCGATAATTAATACAAGTGCAACAAACTAAATTTTAAAATAATTAAGAAACTCTGACCAGCTAGAAACACAACATATTATTAAGGAAATGGAAACATGAATCGATGGTACATTGAATTTGCTGTCAACGTGGTAAAACTGGCTAAATTCCCCTTTTTCGTTAACTTAGGGCTTGACTGGTTTAACCGCAGCGGCTGCAGTTGCGATTGCGGGAGTTTACGGAAACAGATTTTTGCGGTTTTAAGTATTATTAAGCGTTATTAAACGATTCATACGACTGGTACTGCGGTTAAAAACTGATGCGTTTG
>OVBI01002792.1:0-16774 GCA_900406495.1 Sisymbrium altissimum
AGAGCATTGAACTGGTTTCGTCAAGTTGTCTTGACATTTGAATGGATTCACAGGTGGTGAAGTCGACTGTAGCTGACAAAACGTTTAGAATAATGGACTCTTGTGGCTCGAGTTATCGTAGGATGATCAACCATTGTTAAATCAGGAACATCAATTTTTTTCATGTGGAGGGTCAACGGAGCGTCTGGAACTTTTTCTCTGTTTTCCCCTTTAGCTACCACGATTTCCTTTGGGTATGTTACAACTCGTTTTCATCTGTTTGGCTGTTGATCAAACTTATTACAGCTTTTGTCTTACAATTCGTTTTTCTTTGATTTGTGGGTTTTGCATTTTGTTCGTTGGGTTGCTCTTGTTATCGTCAGTTGGGATTGTGTTGATTACTTCTCTTTCTCTTTGTCATCTATAGAAAGTTGGGTTTTGGAGTTGTTTTGTGAAGATTGTAACTAGAACCTCAAATTAAAAACCCCTACCATTGGAGTATATAATTTTAATTACTTTTCAAGAGATTCTTAACTTAAAAAGTTTTCAAAATTTATAACTAAAATAATGTTAGAACCCATGACAGGCTTCACACCGTTGGAGGTGCTCTAAAGTCCTATCAATTTTTCTCCAACTGCAACAATTGTCTCCGATACACAATCACATGAATTTGAATATTCTTCCAAAAACATACAACCTCAAGCTACAGACGACTAGACATTATAATTACACATCTCATCTTAAGCAAAAGGCACAAGATTACAAATAAGCTATTAGAGAACTGAGATACACAAGCAATTTATTCAGCAGGAGCATAGAGCACGAATGTTTTGTCTTAATGATCCAGTCATACAAATCCTTAACAAGAAAAAAAGACACAAACCAGACCATTGGGATTTAGTCAAAAGATTATGTTTCAAACCACTAAAAAAACGAAGTGTAAAGCCAAGAGTATACAATCTCACCAAAGCCTTAAAGTTTTTACCAAGACAGGTTTGTGATTCAAAGCATGCCACACATTACAATTACTCTGATTTACAGTAAAATTAGTTTATAAATCATATACACATAGAAGATAATAAGAAGAGATGATAGAAAGACGTTATTAACTGAAATCAAAGAGCATGACAGAAGAAATCAATATAGGCCATTGGTTCTCAAGCAGGTTGGTTGATTTTCACTGAGCTTGGAACATAGGAGCACGCATGCGGAAAACCCTCTTTGCCTGTTGTAATTTTTCCGAGATCAACTTCTCTGAAGTAACTATTCTCTCCAAATCCAATGATGTAAGCTGTGTTACGAGTGGGATTTTTCACATTTTTATCCTCATCAAAGACAACCACGGCTGCCTTCTCCTCGTCTATGAGGAAACTCCCACCAGTGTAAAACCGGAAACCAGTGAATGGTCCCATATCAACCGCACATAACTTGATCCAGGACACCACATTAGGCTCAATCTCAGTCGTAACCCAAACCTCCATCTCAAATGTCTCATGATGCTGAAGCAAGACTGCAAGCTGCTCTTCTCTAACACTAGACAGAATCGCAGTATCGTTGTGAAAAGATGCAAAAGGCAGAGGCAGACGCGGTCCAAATCGCTCTGTTGTAAAATCAAAACAGAGTAAGAAACTTCCTACTCGTAATCCCCTAGCATGCCAGTAAGCATTTCCTTTCAAGGACAGGCCATGGTTATCATAATCTATCTCCCAGTCTGGAGTGACATCAAGAACCCTCCATGAGTTAGAGTTCAACACAAAGATTTCGTGAACAAATCTCTCCGAGTTAAGACGAGCAAACCTCAAGATTTTATAGACGCGGCACGAGTTGGCTTCCTCGTATCCAAGAGCATGAGAATACCAAAGCTTTCTGGGGTGAACAGATGTGGGTTCGACGCAAATCCACCGACTTTGCCCCGTGAAAGGGTTCCAAACAGTGAGACTAGTGTAGGCTTCGGTTGTGCAAAGCAACAAACCATCGCAGTGACATACTCGAGATACAACGACTGGATATGAATCGTCAAGGAGCTTACCTGTAGTCTCTATCGATGGCTCAAATTCGTTTTGAAGTCCTCTTTGGAGATTGACCCTCATCAAATGAAGACTACAGTTCATCATCACGATCGCCAAAATCTCTCCTTTCATTGATGCTGCTGCTGCTTGAGCAAGATGCTTCTTGGTAAAGGTGCCATCTTTGCATAAAGTGTGCCAATTTCTGCAAGTACATCGGACTGCTCTCATAGATGTCATCGGAACCCTGGAGAGAATATCCTCTACAAGTTCCGTTGAAAGCTTGGATATCATCGTCCTCGTCATCGTCGATCTTCAACTTTTCATCTTAAGGATCGATGATTAAGTTAAGTTAAGCTTTAACAGAGTCTGCTTCTTTTCTTCTACTTTTCCTCTCTCTGTTACAGATTCTCTGCTGCGATGAATGAAGCTGGGCCAATTATGGGCTCTTATTGTGGGCCAACACAATTTTTGGTAAATACTACACATGAAGGCAAGATTTCGTTATGAGTTTATAGTTGTTTTGTCTCAGGTTTACTGCTTCTGTGGCAGAGTGATAGTTACTAGTTACTACACAAAGTTCTGATTTGCCGTAACGTTGACTTTAATTTCATTGGTCAATATCGGAAGAATCAATATTGGTTAATTTATATATACACGTGTTATATCCAGGTGGATAACTTGATTACTGAGGAAACAATAGTTATTTTTGATAGTTAGAGCAATTTGGATGAAAGAATATGATTTGCTACAATTTCCAAAGGAAGAGAGAATTTACCTGAATAGTGGAACCATTATCTGGTAGAGCTCTCTCGTACCTGCAATTCAAATAAATTAGGACGTCTTCTCATAACTTTTATGTACGGTTGATTCGCCATGTTGGAGAGACAAGATGATACATGTGTAAAGAAGCATAGGCTGAAAAGCGTTCCTGATCTTAAAGACAAAGACATACCGAGGAGCTGAGGTTAAGACTGAGATGAGAAGTTGTGTTTCTTGGATTGTATTGTGCATGTGACATGCTTAGGGAGAGAAGCAGATAAAGGTCTTCCATCATTAGATACATTAGCCATTATAGAACTTTCAAATGGTTTCGAGCAAAAACAAACAACACGGATTGACGTTGCGACACTAATAATAGACTAACAAAATCAGTTGAAAATGGTAACAAATAAGAGACTAATGTTTAAGTTTTTAAATGAAAGTGATTTTTGGTAATAAAGAGTATAGTCAACGGTCTAACATTTAAAGTTACTCTTTACGAATTAAACCGGTTTGACTGGCAGCGGTAAACCGATATATCGATTATTTAAACCGATTTCCAAAAACGCTCGTGGAGAAGAGAAATCAATCTCTGTTCTTTCTTCATCTCCTTCTTCCCCCACTGAAACGCGTGAGGAGAAGCTTCTTCGGATCTGAAATCATCTTTGACTGGAAATTGAGAGAAGGAACAATCATGGGATGGATCGGAGAAACAGTAGATTCCATCAAATCTATCAAGATCCGTCAGCTTCTCACTCAGGCCGTTACGCTCGGTTCGTTTCACCCAATCCCGTCTCAGAAAAACGATCAGTGATATATTTTTCTATGTGATTAGTTTGATCTTTATCGGTATAGATGAGAAAAGTGTTGCCTTTTATTGGTTTTTTAGGTATGATTGTTACGTCTGCATTGATAATATGGAAGGCCTTGATGTGTGTGACTGGCACTGAATCTCCAGTAGTGGTTGTTCTCTCTGGAAGCATGGAACCTGGCTTTAAGAGAGTAAGTTATCATCTTTGGTTTTTCTTGCTCCTGCTATCTCAGATTCAAATGAGTTTGTCATCAATTTGAGGGCAAATTGTGACAGGGGGATATCTTGTTCTTGCACATGACCAAGGAGCCCATTCGAGCAGGCGAGATTGTTGTTTTCAATGTTGATGTAAGTCGTGTTTTGTGTTCTTCTGTGTTTGCCTCTCTCGTTCTATTGTCTCAAACAACTATCTTTAACTTCCTTGATGCTTCTTCTTTCAGGGTCGTGATATTCCCATCGTCCATCGTGCCATCAAAGTAATGGTTTTTCTTTTAACATTTTTTTTTTCATTTTCGTCACTAGACATTAGTCAGAGGATTGTTCATGATCGTTAAGTTATTACTATCACATTACAGGTTCATGAGAGGGAAAATACTGGACAAGTTGATGTTCTAACAAAAGGTGCTACTTTTGTTTCCGAATGTTTAATCCTAACCGTGTTAGTATGTTCATGGATTACTTGACACACCTTTGCATTTTCCAGGTGACAACAATGAGGTGGATGACATCGGTCTTTATGCTGATGGACAATTTTGGCTTCATCGGCACCATATAATGGGTAGAGCTGTCGGGTAAGTAGCTAAGTTCATCTCACTGAAACTGCTACGCTAAGATCAACAGTCGTAAAATGGTTCTCTTATTGTCTTTTTTTTTTTCAGGTTCTTGCCTTATGTTGGATGGGTGACTATTATCATGACAGAAAAGCCTATCATCAAGGTACTATCTTCTTAGACGGCTTGCAATTTCGTATGAAATGGTTTTTGACTTAAGATATGTATTCATACTCACTATAAGAATCTTGTTTATCTTCTCTTGTTTCAGTATATACTCATTGGTGCATTGGGTTTGCTCGTTATAACATCCAAAGACTGAGACAACATACAAAAAGGCTGGTCACTTGGTGGGGAATTGGCTTCTGCAACCCTCGTCAGCCTTTTTAGTCATGTCGTTAAACGGAAGAACAAAAGAAAATTTATAATTGAACTTTAGAATCTTATAAGCCAAATGTTATAATTATACAATTTTGTCTTTTAGTCAGCAACGTTTTTGGGACAATTTCTTTAGCAGTGACTTCAACCAAGGTGGATTATTTGATCTCTGAAGGGATGTGTTAATTCATTCAATTCCAATAGCAGCGAAATTGAAAAAAAACGATTAAAATATAAGGAACTTAATGCAAAACCGTAACTTGTATGAAAATTACAGCTTGAATTCACAGAAACAGTCAGGCAATGCAGACCCTCTGCCAATTTCAAAATCACTCATATGAACCTCCCAAAGAGCTTTCTTCAGCTCTTCCTCTTCAAGTCCCTGAGAGGTTAGCTCTGCAAATGCCTTTCTACTCAAGAACAGAGTTTTATGCATTCCTTTATAAGCTCGCATAGCTGCAACCATCTTATCCATGTTTCCAAAGTAAGTAGCTACATAGGCATCGCTATTGATGGAAACATAATAATCCAATGCAGCTTTTGTGTTTCCATGCATTCTTGTGAAATCTTCATGGTTTAGCAGAGCAGACTTCGTGAACACTTTTGTATAAACGGATGTGAAACCGTCCATCTCCATCAGCCCATCTCCTGCTGCTAAGTATATGTTTGTGCTTGTAGGGATTCTCAGTGACTGAAGTATCAATACTGTTTCGTTAGGAGTCAGAGGGCACTTGCCTCGCTTTCTCCAGCTCTGAGCTAGCTCTCCTGTCCACGGTTTTTTGTCTACTCGAGCAGCTTCAATGGCAGCAATTGAGGAAGGAGAGAGGTTTGGGTATTCGCATCGGCTGTATGCTACCATGTCAGGCTCAAATCGGAGGTGAAGTGACAGAAAAGGTTTGGGTATGGCATCTAAAAGCTCGACGGCCTTCTTCTCCAAGGAGCTAGTGAGACGCAGAGCGGAGTAACAAGCTTGACAGAGTGTGGCTTTGGCGTAATGCGGATACCTGAAACGTAGCCACACAAAATGATGACAATAAGAAACTATAAGATTCCAAGTAACAGAAATTCCACAAAATCTGACAAAACCAGGTACCTGTCCCTGCGCTGGCTCATTGCTGGTGTAAAAGAAATATAGCGATGTTCCAATAATAGTGGGAGAATGCTTTCTCTGTAATCGAATTGACCTTTCCTTTTGCTAGAGTCTACTCTGAATGGCTCTTTTGATGTTAAATCTGTTGGCAGATCCTTGACAACTTTGATAAAGCCAGTCATCTTTTGAATGAAGTGGTCTACATCAAACACATCTGCAAATCCACTGCAGAAAGAACATATCATTTTCTATGGCACACACATGTAAACTAAAGAAACTAAACATTTTCAATGGTTATCTACCTTGACTCATTCCAATATGCAGCTACCTCAAACTTTGGTAGAACAAGTGTGGCATTTAACAAACGGGCGATTCCAACACCATCACAGAACTGCAAGCATCATATGATCAATGATCATTTACCAAGGCAAAATAAGAAATGCAGTTTCGGTCTCTTGTCTCAAACTTACGTCACGTCTCATCTGATTGAGGCCGCCATAGCAATCAATGCGGATAAATCCATTGCTTTTCGCAGGTAGAGCTGAACAAAAAACCAAAGCAGATGTCTGCAATGAAAGCCGTTCAAAAGTTTTTTCGACTCAGAATAATCAAACAAAGAACTTCATCCAAACAACAACCAATTCCCTCCATTCTACACAATATAAAGAACAACTTATTGCTGTGTGTACAGTGAATTCGCCTATCTATCTACCTTCACAAGAACGAGAACAGAGTCGCACATTCAGATCCATCTCACAGGAGTCACTTAACTCAGAAACTTAAGAAAAGAAAGGATAAAGAAAAGAATCCATACGAGTGAGATGTCCTTGTAACCACCATTTGCAAGGGCGCCATTCTGCTATCCTCTTGACACTCCATATATCAAAATCACTGAAACACAAGACAAATTCAAGTTAGCGACAAGTTCGAATTTTTACTTGTCCTATATCAGGTTAAAGCTGGAAACTTTAAGCTAATTTAGTATCACCATGTATTTCGGACCCGACGAACCATCAATCGAATACCCAGCTAAACAAATCAACCTAGTATCTAAAATTTCCAACCTTTAAATCGGTCTATGTTTGATCCAAGATGGCGAAACAAGTGAAAGCTAGAGTGCAGAGACAAATCGCTTACAGCAAAGAACCCGATGAGACTGGAGTGTGCACGAACTGAGGCGACGGAGATAGCAGGATTACGGCGAGGAGCAGAGAAAGAGTCAAGACGACGACGAAGAGTGGCTTCACTGGAAACGATACCATTTGATGTTTTGCAGCAAGTTTTCTCCTTTCGATCGGAGGAGAAAAGTATATATTTGGTTCAGTTATGTATTTTAATGAATTATCGTTTTACTCTAATTATTTCTTTTTTTTTTTCTATTGATGATTTGCAATGAGCCAACATAAGAGTCTTGCCAGTCGATCTTAGCTAAGTCAGATGTCTCCAAAAAATCTGGATTGAAGAATGAAGATATTATACACAAATCACTTTTGTAGGTTTGATCGATTTTATTGAAAGACACACTAGTGTTTTCGAAGAAACAAATTAACCTCTATGAATCTGTAATCTATGCCCTCACTCCGTTAATGTAACACCTTAATGAATGCAGGTGTTCAGAGATTATGAGAACTGGAATAACAGTAATAATAACAGCGTCCTAATCTTTCTATTAAACGCTTCTCAACATAATCCAATTTATCTTCCTCCCTAGGAGACAGCATTTGACTATACCAAGTCGTTTCATTTGTTGTCCCTGTCATAGAAAAAACGGAAGAGGAAGAGAGCTGTGAGGCAAAGCTTGTGTAAGAACAATGAACATCTGACATTAAATAAAAAAATGGCTTACTTACCTCTTGACAAAAGAATCATCCTCAGTGTTTATCACAATCTTTTCACCTGCCTCGAGATAAGACGGTACCTAAAGAACCAATAGTTATATGGTAGTCAGAGAAATGGTCTACTAGTTCATGATCGCAGGAAGATTGAAGACTAGAGAAAATTAATTGCTGCAACTTCTAAAGGAAGAGAGCATTTACCTGAATAGTGGAACCATTATCCAGGAGAGCTCTCTTGTACCTGCAATTTACATGAGTTAGGGAGTTTTCTCATAACTTTTATGTAAGCATGATTCCTGATGTTGGATAAAGAAGATGGTACATGTGAGAATTAATAATAGGTAACGAGGCATATGTCGAAAAGGCGAAAAGCGTTCCTGATGTTCAAAAAGAAGACATACCGAGGAGCTGAGGTTAAGCCTTTCATGGGAAGTTGTGTTTCTTGGATTGTGCATGTGACATGCTTAGGGACAGATGCAGATAAAGGTCTTCCATCATACAGCTGCAACTGAACTCTCATTTCCTCTATCAAGCAAAGACAGATATTACGAGGAAGGAAAGGATAAACATATATACGTTATCAATTTTAGAACATGCAAATGGTTTCAAGCAAAAACATACAAAAGAGATTGATATTGCTACACCAATAATTACAAAATGTCCATCTCAACGGGCTTACCAACCTTTTAAATATACAGCAGCTTTGCCAAATATGTCCAATGGCACTTCAACTTGCTCAAACGTATCAGGCCTGTTGGATATTCATATGTAATGAAATAGTGTTTTACAACTCATGGTCCTACCGAAAGTATAAAGTTTATTAAACAGGTAAGGAGATAGCACAAAAAGTAGGACTCACTCAATCAGAAATGCAGTATCTCCCTCTGCATATAAACATGTGAATGATTTCTCCTGAACAAAAACCTCTGCAGCAGATTGATGCAAATCAATATGACACCAAAATAATGATATAGTTACGCTAGGCTTTGAATGTTTATGGAATATGCAACGTACTTTCAACGGACTCTTCAGCTCCAAATCGCAAGTTAAGTTTACTCCCGTTGTCAACATCGCGAAGCTCCACCTGTTTCGCGCAATAAAAAAGGAGGGGTCCAAGTATTGAGGCTAAGAAACAGAATATCAACAGAAAAGACAAGGTAACAAAAACCGTTGATAATATAGCAAAGGCTAAGAAAGATAGAACCCTATAGTTAACAAAACTATATCAAACACTAAGCCACGCGCCTAATCACTAAATCAGCCTAAGTTGTTCCTTTCACAGATAATATGATAAATGACATTTGAAATTCCATATGCATACCTGTATGGAGGCTCCTCCTCTGCCTTGCTGTTTATGCTCTGCTTCTACAACCTATAACATGATAAAAGATAATTCGTGTTTCTAATCGCGTAGCACCAAAAGACTGAAGAAAATATAAAACAATGTCCAAATGACTAACCCGGAAAGTACGTCCTGAGAGTCCACATTCCATCCAAATTGAGTTAGATCATACATCTCGACAAACGTTCGGATGTATAATGAAAAGGAGAAAACCTCAAAAAAAAATAACCCAACCTGTTCGTTCAATAACATTCCCTGGCCTTAGCTGAAAAAAATCCCCAAGAACTCAGAGTGAGAAAGCGGAAGATACAAACAACAAAACGACACCACACAACAAGTTTACATTTTTCAAGAAAAATTCATGGCTAAACTACTCCCACAACACCCATACATCGAGTTCAGACCACTTTCATTAGAATTACAGTTTCCGCATTCTAGTTCCGAGGTGTCACAAGAAACAAGAGTAGCAATATAACTCGCGAATCAAATGCGTAGAAACATCACCTGAATGGCGTTAACTTTAACGCCGCGGCGTTGAACAGCAGACCAGAGTGAAGCAAGCGGAGAAGTTTCTCGGCAGGATACACCTGCTGTGTCAACTGCGATCCCGTGACGAGCGTGCGATAACAACAATCGGCTCAAAGAATACAGTGATCTACTCGATATCCCTCGCATCTCCGTTACACCTGCAACCACACAAAAAAAGCAAGCTTTCATTTGAATCAGTGTCGATTATATAATCAGTGCTTGTCTTCTTCAGCATGTAGATGTTAAAAAACGACGAAACACACGAACGCTTGCTAAAGAATCAAACAAACTCAGAATAACCGTTTTATGGAACATTCTCACAATCCAATTGATCAAGATAAAAAAACAGACTTTTCTAGCAGCACGGCAATCAAAAGCCAAAAGATAACTTTCATTCTCTGCTAACAACAAACAAAGTCGTATCTCACGAACAGTTCTTCGACACTAAGCACAACAAACTGTTTGCAATTCAAAAAGCTAAAAAGTAAAACTTTTCATAACCTTAAGACTCGAGAAGCTATTGAAAGAGAGTAAAAGGAGAGATGATGAGGGCTCGGAAAGAGAGGATTTTTACCAGTGGGAGGAAAAAGATACAAATCAGTGGTAAGTGATGGAAAATGCGAAAAAACCGATTTGAGGGAGAGACTCAGAGAAACGGCGGTGGAACTCTGTAACCGGAGTAAACAAACTCTCTCTTATTAGGCATTGGGCCTAAAGAGAGTCAGTAAGCCCAATATGTAACTGGGTTACTGAGGCTATTTGTTTTGAACGCTAACGTAATTTTGCTTTTCAAACATTATAACACATTTTACATTTCCCTATTATAATTCGTGAGTGTAACAACATGATAGCCAACAATTAACAACACGGTTTTCCTTTATTTTATGGATGTTTATCTACTTAGATTAATATATTTGGTCAACGTAGCCGATTAAGTACTCATCTTAGAATTTATCAGTTTAAACACACGATCGAATAAAAAATAGGCTGATTATTAAATCTTAAAGATCCTTCGACAACTAACACTCGCATATATATCAATAAAACACAACGTGCGGGTCAGTACGAGCCATGGCTAACACGATCATCTCTAGCCATATAGGTATAACTAATAACTTTTGTGTTGTTTGAAAGATTAATTCGTGGTAAAGAAGAAGAAAGAGAGATCAAAGGATGGGGAAAGATTTCAAAAGTATGGTCACACGATGCATCTACGTCGGAAAAGAGAACGATAACGCCAAGAAGCTAAAAACCGGGACGGAGGAACTCAAGGATCTACGCAACAATGTGATGAAAAGAGTAAAAATGTACGAAGATCAACAGAAGCTGAAGCGGCTCGAGAAAGTCCAGGTTTGGCTTAGGCAATCCGACGCAGCGATCAAAGAGGCAGAAGAGATGTTGATGATGATGATGTCTTCTTCTTCTTCGAATGGATCAACCATGATGATGATGAGTAGTCACAAGGTAGACAAGAAGATTTGCAAGATGCTGAGAGAGGTTCAGGAGATAAAGAGCAGAGGAACATTCGATGTGGTGGTTGAGAATAGTGGGGTCGGTGGTGGTAGTTCAATGATGATCTCGACCGCTGATAGAGATGATCAGACGGTTGGATTGGAAGCTGTTTCAGGGTTAGTGTGGAGATGCATGACGGTGGATAACACCGGGATTATTGGGTTGTACGGCGTGGAAGGTGTTGGGAAGACGACGGTGTTGACTCAGGTCAACAACAGGTTGCTTCAGCACAAGTCAAATGGGTTTGACTTTGTGATTTGGGTGTTTGTGTCTAAGAATATGAATCTTGAGAAGATTCAAGACACGATTCGTGAGAAGATAGGGTTTCTTGACAGGTCGTGGACGAGCAAGACCGAAGAAGAGAAAGCCAGTAAGATATTCGAGATACTTAGCAAAAGACGGTTTGCTTTGTTTCTTGACGACGTTTGGGAGAAAGTCGATCTAGGTAATAAACCATTACTTGTGGTCCAAGAAATAGTATGTCTTGTGACCCAAGTTTCTTGAGTTAGCATAGCATTTAGTCATTTTTTTAGGATTTCATTTTCTTGAACAGTGAAAGTTGGTGTGCCGCCGCCGGATGGACAGAACCGATCGAAGATCGTGTTCACGACCTGTTCAGACGAGGTTTGTCGGGAGATGGGAGCACAGACAAAGATAAAAATGGAGAAGCTCCCATGGGAGAGAGCTTGGGACTTGTTTAAGAAGAATGCGGGAGAAGAGATGGTGAAGAGCCACCCGGACATAACCAAGATGGCTCAGGAGGTTGCAGCCAAGTGTGACGGCCTCCCTCTGGCTCTGGTCACAATCGGCCGAGCAATGGCCTCTAAGAAAACACCTCAGGATTGGCGTGACGCTTTGTATATCTTGAGTAACTCTCCACCAAATTTTTCAGGTCCGATTCATATTAGTAGTTTATTACTACATAATGTTTAATTTGTGTATATATTATTACTAACCAACATTTTTTTTTAATCTTGTAACAGTTCTCAAGTTACTGGACAGGAACTAGATAATGTGCACTCGAGGTTTTTTTTGTTTCTGGCATATTTAAAATTGAATAACTAGTCCATTTATCATCAGATTAGTAAATTTGTATATCATTTCCACGTACGAACTCTTTTATTTTTCATGTAGGAATCTTGTCGTGCATAGAGAGCAAAAAGATAGCTGCGTAGATTTTGATTGGGGAAATTAATGATTGTAATGTATGTGTGTATTTTATCTGAGAGTTAATGCATATCTTCTTACGTCACCGGCTACCGTTTGAAGAATTTGGATGAAGCTTGGAATGTTTTAAATTGATGAAAATATTTATTTATTTTTTTATCGGAAAAATTGGTTCTCGTGAATACGTACTGTATATATAGATGACTTCTCTCTAATTAATTATACGACACATGGATTAATCTGTTTGGCCATTCTTTCTGTGAACATTAATCCTAGATATCTCCTGAAGGATATATGCTTGGCTAAAGCCTAAAGGGGAGAGTTAGGCAGCTATTTAGGCCATAATTATATTCTTTCCTACGATATATCAACTCATAGGAAAAGAAGATTATTCATAAAATATGTTGTCTTCATCACAGCGCACTCTTTATATCTTATGTTGTCTTTATCACGGCACATTTTATTTTCTGGAAACTTCAAATTATCAACTCATGTTAACTCGTGAAAATTCAAAATTTTCAATGTTTAATAGTAAGTAAAGTAGTTATTCTTTGCGACAGTGAAGAACAAAATACCTGAAATAGTTATTATAGAATTTTATCAATTTTTTTTAAAAAAACTAAAGATTAGTATTTCAAAAGTAGAATATTTCTACGAATAAATAAACTAACGTGTTCTACACAAACACACGCGTATCTAAGATTTAGCATTATTAGAGTAAATGGTTATCTTAATCCACAAAGCCTATTCTATCAAAAGTTCATTGTATCTAGAGCCATCTTCATACACACATAATATTATATATACACATACATATCTATATATAAGTTCATATAAATCATCATTTGAGTAAAACAAAAACTAAGCAAGAAGTATTAGTGGTTTACAAGAACACGAAGAAACGTTTTATCTCATCTAATGTCTTCGTCTTACATATCATCACCCTACGAGCCGAGGAAAGCCGGAGAACAGCCGAAGAGAGTGGGAATGGTGGAGAATATTCCGACAAAGAAGCGGGCAGTGAAAGAACGTGACATCAACGAAAGTGCAGAGGCATTTATACAGAAATTCAGAAAGCAGCTTCTTCTCCAACGGCTGGAATCGACTGTCAATAACCGCAATGCCCAGATTTTTAACTAGTAGAAATCGTCACCTATATGAGGGATCTTTGAGTTTTCTTGGGATTGTATGTGCATAATAGTCTATGTATTAAACGAAAAAGTATCATAATGGTTTTTATATATAAAAGAAGAACAGAATAAAACAGTATCTTATAGAACTTTCAGACAAGCGAAAAACAAATAGAAACACAGAGATATGAATGAAGTTTATTTGTTCTAAAAGCATACACAAGGCACAGTTTCACAACTCAAAACCAGCTCATCTGGTTTCACTGAAGCTTCTTGATCCCAGGGAAGGAAGGAAGGATCGAGATGAGAGCATCATTGTATCCTACAGGCTCTGTTTTGAATGAGAAAACGTGAAAAAATTATTACGCGGAAAATATTTAAGACAAAAGAGGAAAGTTTAAATAAGAAGAAAAACTTGCCTCCATCCTCTCGGAGTATTTTGACAACCTCGCCGGTTACATCAGACTGGTCGAAAAACAGAGAAGCAATTTTAACAGACTTGGTGGAAGCAAGAAATAGATGATTAATATATCAGAAATTCAAATGGAGTATTATAAAACCTCGATCGGGAATTGGCCACCGAGTTGTTCAATGTAGCACAGAACTTGACCTTCTTTCACTTGGTCCTTCTGTCAGAGTAAACAAAAGGAAAGACGACAGTGATCAGCGGTTTCCCCATATAAAGTGAAACATTTTCTTCTGCTCAAGAGGATTGGTCTTACCTCTTTACAGGACGAAGGAGTCCGTTTACCCTTTATGGTTTTAGATCTCCTGAAGAACCCTACCTGCATATTACCACACCGTTTAGATTGGGGACAACTTTCTGACCGAACTCACCTCTCTTTGTTTCATTTTTAACGGAAATTTCTCCAGAGTTAAATAAAAGCTCTGACATTTTAGCCTGTAAGTTGTGTGGTCACTTACTTTTGGAGATTGGAGAATCATCAAACCCTGATCAGCAGCTGAAGATGCAGGTTTTGTGATAGCCAATGAAGTAGAGGAAGCTGATCCATTCGAATCAGCACTCTCGGTAGTTGCATTTACAGCAACCGCAGCAGGAATTGGCTGAGGTTGTGGACTACTTTTGTCAGCTAAGTTCCTTGCTACATATAGGCGGAAACCCCCCAGCTATTAGAATATGCAAATGAAAGACGCAGAAAATATTAGATAAGAATCCTATAAGAGAAACTTAGCTGAGACTAGTAATCAAAAGAGCAATAACATAACTACAGCAGCTAAATTGAGTGGGGCCTTACTTTCAGTTCAAACTCTGCAATTGATGAGGAATCGCATATTTCAGTGACAAGAGCTTCCACCTACAAGATCAGAAGAGAAATCAAACCAACTGCGTCATATTAAGGAAAAAAAGCGACTCAATGTTTCTAGTGCCCATGCATCAATTACATTCACATGAATCATGTTCAACTAGCACATCAAGATCACACAATCTCTTCTCTTCCATTTGACAATAATAACGGAGGAAGATAATCGGAAATGATCAGCCAAGTTCCTCAATGACATCCTAATATTCAGCGGAAACTCAAAACCCACCTCAGAGGGCTTGGGAACGAGCTGAGCGTTCAACGGAGATGACTTGGTCGTTTCAGCATCTTCTACTTCTACAGTAGCTGTTGATAAAAATGTTTACATCAGGAAATGTTTTAAGGAGAAATAAAAGACCCTCTTTATGCACATATCAGCCCAATTGTGAAACACTCGATGCGCAAAACAAATAAACAGTGACGTTGCTAAATGTGCATCTATCGTAGAAGAAACACCCAAAGCTCAGAAGACAAACGTACCTGCTGTTTCAGCAGCTGTGACAGTAGACACTTGGAGAGCTTTCACAGATCCAAGACTTGTCCTCAGACTCAAGAACTTAACCGGCCTTTGGCTAATCAATGGCCTTTGATTGCATGGTATCTGTAAGCTTCCAGATCTTACTCTACTAAGGTCTACTGCTGAGATTTTAATTTTCGGAACTCCTAGGCTACCTGAAATAAGACGCCAAAGTCTCATTTAGCGAAAACTACACAGACTCAAGAAGAAACAAAAATCAGCAATAAATCCTCGATGCGATCACTAGACATAAGCAAGTCTTATACACAATCCGAGATTGCTCCAGAAGGTTTCGAGTAATTCAAAACGTATAATGTAATTGAGTATTGAGTATTAAGGAAGAAAATCTTTGAACTAACACTAACAATACCACATGGCAATGGTGCCTAACGGTGTATTGATGGGACTTATAAGAAACTACTATTCATTGTTGAATGACAAATGATGAAATTAGATTAGCTTTATTCAACATAAAGGAAGTAACTTGAATCTCATAACCATAGAGAGGGAGAAATGCTTCAACTTTAGATCTCCAAATCAACCTAATTGCTCAAATGAAGTCCCTTTCTAAGTATCCATATCACTCAATAAGTAGAATCCCCAAAGTTTCCACCTTTCTCGATGAAATATGATTCTATGAGAACAGATGACTATTAAAGCATCCAAATTCGAACGGAACAAGAACCGGGTCTCGTGTCTGAACTCATAAGATTTAGAACAAGACAACAAAAGACAGGTAGAGAAACTTACAGGAAGCCATGGAGGGAGGCAAAAGGATTCGGAGACAGAGAATGTGTAAGACAGAGAAATGAAAATGTAAAGGCGATGCGATAAACGATACGAACGAGGGAGATGATTTGAGGAAGTGAGAGAAGACGATCAAATCAAAATTTGAGGTTAACGCTCGTCGTTTGGTTGGGTTCGCTCGTTCGATACAACCAGAGTGGTCTTTCCACAGCCAAGCACGAAACATCAACTTTTTTGTTTCCTTTTGGGCCTTTCTAGCCCATTAATAAGACTTCAGAGCCCATTATTATGTTTTTCTTAATAAATTACTCTTTTCTCATTCTAGATAAATGGTTTAGAAAAACAAATCTACTATATGAAAGTGCTATAACTCTCTCCTCTGTGTGACACGTCAGCACGTAGAAAAGGAACACATGTCCCTAAAGATCGTTGAATAAACCAACATATTACTTACTTCCAAACAACTCTTCTCTCTGTTCATCTCTCTCCATCTTAATAAATCGGAAATCGAAAGGAACCTGAATTGATTTGGGACCGTATTTGATCAAAACTCCGCGATATTGGTTCTCCCCTTTGATAGGTCCACCGTGAACCCGCATCCGCTTCCCGATGCAGAAGCGCTTTTCGTTCGTCGTGCCGGATTTGACGCCGCGGCCCCGAACGATACGGGAGAACCAGGACGTGGTCGACGAAGACAAAGTGGTTGCTGGAGAAGACGATGACCCCCATGTCGATGCCGCCGCCGCCGCAGCAGCAGCGGAAAAAGAGGGAAGCGAGAGATTCATTGATATGAGTTTCCTCAATTCTAACTTACTATTGAGCCGTGATAATTTAAAAGGGCAAAAGATGTTGGAGATTTGGTAATCTTGATTGGGTTT
>OVBI01002793.1:0-16770 GCA_900406495.1 Sisymbrium altissimum
ATTCAATTGAACAGAAGTGATCATAGCTCCTGGATTATCAGAAGCGTAAAGAAGATAAGGAGAGTTCGTTATGAGCTCATCCTTCCTTCCTCCAGATCCTGCAACTTGCAACTCTCCGGCCATGATTAGCTAGAACTTAGCTTAACTCGTTAATTTGATTTTGCGGAAACGAGAAAGTTTTACAAAGATCTTAGCTCTGATACCATGTAGATTTAGATATCGAATTGAACTGTCAATCTGTTTTCTCATTAATCACCTGCAAAGGTATTTATACAGAAGGCTTTACTCCTATTCCTAATAGCATATGAACTTATCCGAACAAAGAGATAAGCCTTACTTAGGAAATCTAAAGTATATCTATTAAACCCAATGTATATCCCAATAAATAACTCATTCAGTGAAAAATCAAGAAGTTGTCAGTCTTAAACCAGAAAGGGAAGAGCTTACAACTGGGTGAGTGAAGTAGTAATCACCACAATCATCGAGACATTGGTCGAGTTACAACACAGGACTCGACACTCTCTATAATGGAAACAATGAAGGCCTTTCCTCAAATCTTCATTGCTTCACTTTCAAGTAACGTACGGAAGACAAATATTTCCTCAATAACCATAATGTGATTTCTCCCAACACATCATTCTATGTAAAAGTGAATATATGGGTTATATAGCCTTCTGCTCACTATAGAGTTTTGATTTCTTGGGTCATACGTATGGTTTTCAATCTATTCGTTGAAGGTAACTTTGTTAAGTCCATACTTTGATTGGACTTCTAATATTGGTCATTATCTTAGATTTAATTGTGGTTAACCTGTACATAGTCACTCTAGCCAAACATATACTAAGGAAGATGTTTTTGTTAGCAAAATTATCTAGGTACGTACCTTTCTAGCTCCTTATAGAAGATAATTAATCTATATATAAAAATATATAGTGATATGTATCACCAAATGTAAATCATTGATATGAATCTAAATAAATATATATCATAACTCTGAGGCTCGTTCGGAAGTTTCTAATTAGAACAATTACAACAATGAAAAGTGAAAGTTACAAATCACATGCTTTGCTCTTTCCTTTTGCGTCCCACAAGAAGTGACGTAGGTTTATTTATTTGAGCCAAGCTTGGAACATAATTCAGAAGAACTGGCAAAGATGATGGTATGATTGTTGAATCTCGACGTAGAGGATCCACTTTTACGCTTTTATTTCCAACCACAATGTCTAAGATTTTGTTGTGCGTCGAGGACTGATTGCAATA
This sequence comes from Sisymbrium altissimum, assembly GCA_900406495.1. Lineage (NCBI taxonomy): Eukaryota > Viridiplantae > Streptophyta > Magnoliopsida > Brassicales > Brassicaceae > Sisymbrium > Sisymbrium altissimum. The sequence continues at coordinate 1,261 of OVBI01002793.1, forward strand.
CACTAGAGCTTTGTTCTGCTCGTCGGCCAAGAAACTCAACCCACTGATATTTACCTCGCAATTGGTTTTCTATGTTAGGGACTTGCTCCATAACATGACTGACCCGGGACTATTTGTCACCCAACACGTTGTCTCTGATACATGTGAATATTTTAATGAATTATAAATGCAAGAAGCGCCTAACAGACAAAGTTTCTCTTCTCCAACCACAGATAAAGCCGATTTATTATACGGAAAAGCACAAGGAAGTGATAGTCTTCGAAACGTCTCTGTTGAAAAGTCAAAACTAAGTAAGAAATCAAAATCAGTATGTCGTATCCATCTCTCTGCATTAGTAGCAACCCAATAAGTATTTCCCTTGAAAGATACCCCACGACGATCTAGTGCTAAAAACCACTCAGTAGCCGCACCAAGATCTCTCCACGAATTAGAGGTGAAGTCATAAATCTCGTACTCATTATTGATTGGTATATCTTGATGACGATCCACCCTCAAGATTTTGTATTGCTTGCAAGAGGAATTGTTGTCGTAACCGAGAGCATAGTAGTCGGTTCCCTTGTAGCTGTCTCTTGGTTGAACCCAATGGGTTTCCTTAGAACATGGGTTCCAAACCACGAGTCTTTTGTCCTTTGTGGTGCATAGCAACAAACCGTCGCAGTGGAAGACGTTACGTATATTGACTTCTTGTGAAGAGTTAAGAAAAGGATCTTTAAGGTTGAATTGATAAGAACGAATAGCAACGTTGTTGTAGATGTCATGGAGATTGATCTTTACTAAGAATATCCGACAATCAATCAACATGATACTCAAAGGTTCTTGTTTTGGTTTATTAGCAGAGTGTTTCTTAGCAAAGCTCTCAGATTTCAATAGAGCGTTCCATTGTTTCGATGTTGATCGAAATCTTGACAGAGATTTGGCAGGAAACCAAGAGAATATCTGCTCTATAATCTCCCCTGGAAGGTTACTCCACTCCATAGAGACTTGTGTGATTGAAGAACCTTTAGCAAGTGACAAGAGAGAAAGACCTAATTAAACCCTAAATTATATATCTCTCAAAGACCTTACTTAATTAAATAAGTACCTTTGATGGAGGCTTGAATGATACCTTAACTGATCAGACGGACTTGTCGACGTCGTCGAATGATATTTTCCGGCGGCTGAGGTAGTGGTGGTGGCCTTGTTGTTATTATTGGTTAATGTTTCGCTTTGTAGCTCTTGATATTGGACCGACGCCGTCTGTGGTTGCGGCTCTGATTAATAACTTTAGTAACAAGTCAATAATGTTAGGATAATGACTAAAAAAAGTAAAACCACAGCTTGGCATTAAATAAATAAAAAGGTTAATGACTATAAAAAAAAACCCAATTTTACAAAGACGGTAAAATAATTGAAGTAAATTCGAGATTTTTAGAAGCTTTTACTTCATAGTAAAACTCAACTCGATGGTTCCGAATTCACAACTTCGATTGGTTTGGTATTATTGGGTTTGTTTGGTTTAAGTTAAAATTGAGTTGGTTAACAAAAATCGACCATGTTTTGTTTAATTTCGTTGGTTTTGATCTGACATGATATGTTAAACGCTGTTTCGATGCGTTTATGATGATAACAATAGAAGCACAATTTGAAACACCTTTCAAATTCTTGGAGATTTTTATTTATATAGTTTAACAACTTTATAGTAATAAAAAAATTTCAAAAATACATTTTGAGTACTTCTCTTATATGATCAGTTTCTATACATAGGTTTTGAAAAGAGTGGGAAGTACTCTTCTCAGTTCTCAGTTCTCAGTTAACTTATCCATCAACAATCTCCTCCAAGATAAGATATTGCAGCGCGATCGAATACTTGGCGCTTTTCCCAGATGAACCATTACTTCTCAATAGAAACGATCCATCCCCATGACCTTCATCACATTCAATGAATTTTTTTTACAAACTTTGGAGTTGCAAATGTATGTAATAAGTTTCTTTATGTGAAAAACAAAACCTTTTATTGTAAAGATGGATGGGATCCATCGTTTGTAGATGAACAATGACCTTGGTGAATCTCCAGGATTAGTCTCTGATAAGACAAGTTCACAAGCAGCTTTCTTGCTGAGAAACAGACACATTAGTTCTTGCAAAAACCTTTTTCAGTGGAAAACAAAGTTTGACTCACTTGGCATCAGATATAGCATTGTGGCATAGAGCAAGAGTCCGCACCATCGCCATGTCTCTAGCTCGTGAGTTCATCAAAGTCCCTTTAGAGTTTCTAATCGAAAGTATGTGGCTTTACTTAACTCAAAAGCGAACTTGCAAATCTTGAAACGAGTGAGTGAAAGAGAGAGAGAGAGACAAGAGGAAGCTTACAATTGGCTAAAGTAGTCACTAAAGTCATCAATAACAACAGCAGCTGGAAATTCAAGATGAAGATGAAACGCAGCAAAGTAGTTCCTGAGTCCTTCATCATCATCCACATACCTTTCAGTTACAACAAAAACAAAAAGAGTGACAATCTTTTTAACTGTATCATTTGCTTACTAACGTATAAAGTTGGTAACTTTCTTACTTCATTTGAATTCGATTGAACACATCTGAGGAGGGTTCGATTCCCTAAGTAAAAAAAAGCCAATCTTTTTGAGTTGTAATCTTATAGAAAGCTCAAAACACAGCACGATGGAAGCGTGAGTGAAGTGAAGGGTATACCTGAGAGAGAAACGGAGGGTTGGATTCGATTCTTTTACGGTGGCAGATGAAGACAACATGATTGGTTTCAGAAGCAGACGCTACGTTGAGTGCAAATTGGAATAGCAGTGAGGTTTTGCCTCTGTAGTAGAGAAAGAGAGAACAGTGAATGAGTACAAGAGAGACAGATGAGAAAAAGAAAAGCGTTGGAAGAAATAGTTACGAGGTAACTGGGCCGGAGAGGAGAGTGAGGTTTTCCCGCCGGCGATTCCCGCCGTCGCTAGAGCTTGGTTTCGTCGGGAAGAATCTCTCCGCCATTTGGTTGGAGACAGGACAGCGACAAAATCTTTCGGTTCTGATAATTTTGGATAATTGCAAATTCCGGTTCGGTTAAGGGAATATAACAGAGAGGAAGATATCGAACCAACAAACCAAGATTTGTAATCTATTATTAATATTAATATATATATATATAAGTTGAAATTAAATGCTATTAAAAATATATACGATTAAAATTTTAAAATAACTAATAGTATTATTTCACATAAATATTTAAAATTTTAAAAAATTTCTAAATTTTATAATTATATAAATAATATAAAATTAAAAAGATAAATATAAGATAATAAATTTAGAAAGTTTTCTAAATTTTATAATTAATAAAAAAATATAAGATAAACATAAAATAAGAAAATTACCTTAAGTTTATATTAAACAAAAGATAAATTTAATATTAAATTATAAAAATTTCTAATTTAAAATATAAAATAAATAAATTATTTATAAATTTTTATTAAACAAAAAAATATTATGAAATTTTTTAATTTAAAATATAACTAAAGATAAAAAAAAATATGGTGAAGAATACCAAATAAAAAAGTTTTTCTTGTCCAACCATTATAAACCTAAAATAATATAAAGATATGGTGAAGAAAAGACAGTTTTCTAAATGACAAATCATAACTGAATAAGAAATGTTCTTCCTCTTAAGTAATATTAAGATTCAGAGCAACCCAATAAGTAACTTCCTTCACCCTCTAATATAAGGTATATTAAGTCGTCTCAATTATAGCTTCAACTCTTATTTGATTAGCGGAAATCTAGCTAACCTCTTACTACAAGATATGTAATCTTATGTTAACCATAAATTCTTTACTTCTTGTTATTATCATAACCGAGAATATACCAATATATTTTTTATATTTCTAAGTTACAACAGATAATGACATAATTTAAAATTGTGTATACAAAGAAATTGTGTATGAAAGTTATTGTCTAAAAAAAGATATCAATTATAGGAGAAGAGACAATTATGATTTATTTGCTGGAGTTTAGTTTGTCTGAACAATTCTATTTAAATCAATCATTTTTATAGAAACTCAAATAGATATTGGAGAAATATAAGCCTAACTTATTTACATAAAAATTCTCATCGACCACTTGTATCTATCTAATAATAATACTGATCTGGAAAAAAAAATATAGCATATTACAAATAAAAATATTTTTATAATATCAAAATTTGTGCATTAAAACAAAATAAATATTTTCTAAAACTAAAATTATAAAAAAATGAAAAAAGTAAATTTTTTACGTTTTTTCTTATAAAATTATTCAATAAACTCACAATGAACCATATTCGATATACGATTTTAGTTATATCATTAGCATGTACTTTTTATTATTTTTTTAGCTAAATATAGCAAATTATTCACTAGCATGAATAAATAATACAAATTAAAAACATGAATTCTTTCGAAAAGGAATAGTGAATCTCAAAAAATAATAAGCGGGTATAAAATTGAAATTATTTAAAATATAGGGAGCATTTCACTAAATCTAGCAAACTCTTACCGAAAACGTGTAAATACAAAGTCTTTCAATCAGAATTGACCAAACTTTCTCCGAACACTTCTTTGCTAAGAAAAAAACAAAACAAAACAAAAGTGTGTAATTAATTTTCGGGGACCCTTCTCTTCTCTTATCGTTTCCCTTCGTTTGATAAAAACTTTCAATTCCCCCGAGAAAAATTTTCCTCGATCGGTTGAACTACCATCGAAACTCGGCCAGAAAGCTCTTTCCTTTTGTGTGCTCTCTGTATCAATCAATCAACCAACCATTCATTCCTCCTTTCGTCTGAAAGATTAAATCTTTGGGGTTGGATCAGCGATGGGGCAACAGCAATCGAAAGGGGAATTGCTGTTTCAGCAAGTGAGCTATGGTAACGCTGAAGGGATTCGTGCTCTTCGTCGTGAAGGAGCTGACCTTGAGGTTTCATTCTCATTTTTGGGTTTGGTTTTGTTGTTAGAATGTTTACTCGAAAGTTAGGGTTTTTACGAGGTTAAAGATCGTTTTTTTTTTTATATTAGTAATTGTGGTTTTTGTGGAATGTAGTGGATGGATAGAGAAGGGAAGACGCCTTTGATTGCAGCTTGTATGAACTCGGAGCTATATGATGTGGCCAAGACATTGATTGAGTTGGGCGCTAATGTTAATGCTTATCGTCCTGGTAAAGTCTTAGAGCTTTGAGTGATATAATTGCGTAGCTGCATCTACTGAAATGTGCTTGGAGTTTGAGTTTAGCTAATGTGATCTTTAAAGAGCAAAAAGTTTTGAGTTTTGGAATGTGATTTTTTTAGCTAATGTTGTCGTTTTGTTTCTCTTTGGTATATCAGCTCGTCATGCGGGGACTCCTTTGCATCATGCTGCTAAAAGAGGACTTGAGAATACTGTTAAGTTACTTCTTTCACATGGTGGTAAGTTTTTTTTGTTTCTTGTCATCTTTTCCGAGTTTGATGATTAGTTGTTGCGTTTTTTCTTTTATCTTATATTGGCGTGGTTCGATGTTTGGGCAGCAAATCCACTTGTTTTGAATGATGATTGTCAGACACCACTTGAGGTCGCTAGAGTCAAAGGGTTCAGTAATGTCGTACGTGCAATTGAGGTATGTTTGTGATACCTTTTTTGATCATTTCTTGTTACTGACTTGTGAGTGGTTAGGTGAGATTAGTTTGTGGATTATTAATTTTTTTTTTTTGAATTGTGGATTTTGTAGAGCCACATCTGCTTGTTCTCTGGCTGGATGCGTGAATATTACGGCCCTGCCATTCTTGATTTATTTGCTCCTCAGCTTCTTTCAAGAAGAGTGTGAGTCTCCATTTAAACTTTACCCTTATCTGTCACTTTTCTCTCCTTGAATTTGATTCGGTTACACATGCAGCTAAATCTGTTCTTGTGCATGTCTCCACTGAATTCTGAGGAATTTAGGAATTTAATTTCTTTATGCACATGACTATGAATCTTCTCTAAACCTTATGTTTTGCAGATGGGTAGTCGTCGTACCAACTGGTTCAAGAAACCCTGCAAAGCCTTTCAAGTTGGAGCTGGTTGTGTATGCTAGTCTTCAGGTATGGATGATTATTAAGTTTTAATAATTCAGAGAACAAAGTCAGGACGTTTCACTTTCCATGTGTTAAAGTGTTGCATATATGGTTTATCTGCTTACAAACTAGTGTGATGTAATCAGGATGCACAGCCACGCACGGTGATGCCCTTGTGGAAAGCAAACCTGGAGGAACCAAAAGGGAAGCAGTCTGATACTTCAGTGATGATTGTCGAGAACTCCACAAGTAAATTTCTTGCTACTTATATATGTTGTTGACGTGCAACCTCTTGTTTTGTGGATGATGATTGAACTTTATTGTGGTGAATAGTCCCAAGCCGCAGGAAGCAAAGACGAAGGGCCTGCGCCTCCCACGGGAGACGTAGGCCTCAAGTAGTTAGGCGTAAGTCTACACTGTTTAGTTGCTAGTAACCATCCGTAGTTCATATCAGAAATTTTCTCATTTCCATGTTTAAGTTTGCCTAGAAAGTATCTAAATCGATCTCTCTGTTTTATCTGCTCTTGCATTATAATTTTTTTAGTTTCAGTGAAGTAGAAACATGTTAAGCTTGTCTTCTCTTTTGTTACAGAATCACGTCTTAAACTCGCGCCCTCGATTGAAGGTGACGCACAACAGCTTAAGTGGTTTTGTGATGCATGTAAAGGAATTCCACAGGTAATGTCAAAAACATTAGCCATTGGATTTATAGAGATTGCTTGTTTCATTTCCTCCTCCTTTGCTTTACATAATGAAACTCTCATGGAATATATATTATACAGCCATCGCATCCCCCAGTCTTTCTCCAAACGGCACCGTCTGCGCCACCACTTCATCCTGCTATGAGCGACAATATCAATCACCATTCCAATGGTGAAGCAAGTTCCTCAACTGGTCCAAGCTCATCAACTGCACCTCCTCCTCCTCCTACTCCTCCTCCCTCAGGAAAAGCAAGCTCCTCGGGTTTCAATAGCCATGAAAGTGTTATTGTCCATGAACCTTCACCATCAGCTCCTCCGTTGGCAGATGAGGATATGGAAGCCGTGGAGGAAGGTCCGATTCATTACCCAACTATCGATTCAACACCTATCGATGTCCCATCTCCTTCTCTACAAGCTTCAACAAATGGTGAAAAGAAAGATGACGGAAGCTCTGGCCAGTGTTCAATATGTCTTGACGCTCCATCTGAAGCTGTTTGTGTCCCATGTGGACATGTCGCGGGATGCATGTCTTGCTTAACCGAGATCAAAGCCAAGAAATGGGGATGTCCGGTTTGTCGCGCCAAGATCGATCAGATCATTAAACTGTACCGTGTCTGAAATAGACAGGTATCAACTTACTCCATGTGATTATCTCTCTCCTTCATTGTGTTGTGAGATTAAAGTTTTTCAACCATTGAAACTATCTTTCTCTATTACACAACCAAATTCAATACCCTATTTCTCTGTGTTTTTTTAATCAATACATTTATACTTCGAATCTCAAAACAGTACCTATGTTTTGTATATATGTTTTGGACGAAATGAAAGAATGTAAAGAGTATGTTTGCACAATATATTTTAAAGTAACAGTATCTAATCGCGTGAGTATATTTAATATTCTTGAATAATTGTAATCAATCGTGGATTGGTTCCCAAAAGTAAGAACAGCATAAGTTAATCATTGTACGGAAAAGTTGAATGGTTCGTAAAACTGTTCGTGTCCAGGTAACTTTTCCGTTAATTACTCAGTTATCGTACGCAGTCTATGTGCCTTCTTGCTCCATAGTAAGTACTTACAATGAGCAACTATTTCAATAATAAAAAAAATTAAAAAAAATTTACATATCTAATGGAATTTTTATTATTTACTGCTTTTTATGTATGGAGGAGATTAGAATAACATTGTTGGGTTGTAAGATAAAGATATCCCCACCACCAAATGTAGCATAAAAGAGAAGCATCATGTCATTGCTATTAATGGCATCAACTAGATATACTAGTCTAATTACTAATAAACCCCATCTTTTAGGGGTCAGTGAAAGTCAGGCCAACAGTAGTGAAATTTTGTTTGGTTGGGATGTAGCTATGTAACGGACGAAGTATTATATAGTTTCTCCTTCTTTCGTTCAAAATTCCAATGATCTTTTAACTTTATTAAACCAGACGTTACTACACCAAATAGGCCTAACACCAAACATCTTGAAAAAGAAAAATCATAATGAATGTCAGGATAATTGATTGAACAATTATATCAATACTTTTAGTTGTTCTAACAAAAATGCCTTGAAAAAGTAATGTTTTGGTGAATTGGAAATTTTGATCCTAGTTAACCACTATCATCTGATTTAAATGGCAGATATACCCAACAATTTCAGAGATTTTGGAGGTTCATTTATATTTCCGTTCAGATAACCTCGATTTCAAAAGAAAAGGAACACTCAAAACTTAAAAACAAGCAAAGACAATTCTTAGCTACTCGAGAAACCGATATTAGAATGGTTTACAATGGTTTAGGTAGTTTAATCCAGAGACCGAAGATGGTTACGTTACTTACGCGTATAACATCATCTTTCTGTCGCTTATAGCTTCAGTTTTTTAATAAAAAAATCATTCGAATGACTACATAGTAGATTTCTCTTTTGTTTCCACTTTCCACTAACAACCGCGTGGTCATATAGGTATAGATTTAAAGCTAAAAACCATACATCTATTTTGTTCTTGTATAAGATTGAAAAGAGCCAAAAAAGAAAAACCAAGTGAAAAAAAATTCACATGGTCCACTATGACATGAATTCAACAGTGAGATTGATTGATTGACTCAACCTTTCTCCTTCTTTATTAAGTAACCATTCAAACACACTCCACTGCTCCTCTTTTTCCCTCTCTGTCCCCATCCAGTTTTGTACCTCTGCCACAAGTTACCCCTTGCCGCTTACTTCTTTCAGGGATAACCTCGTCTTTTCATTCCAGGTGTTGTCCACTCACAGCAAGAACCAAATATTATCGTCACTATATTCCCCTTGCCTACCCTATTCTCCTCTAATTGATAATCTATCACTAGATTTGATTCCATCTTCCCATTTTAACTATAAATTACTGTATTTGTTTATATTTGTAGTATTATTAGCTAAAGATAAGAGCTTAATATGCGTACAAACAAACTAACGTGTCAAAAAAGATTCTTAGAATGACAACTAGCAACACTATGCGGAATTTGACGCCGCTTTTGCTACCATTAGTTCAAATTTCATGTGCATTTTAAAGGTAGTCTAAGAGGAGAAAACAAGGCTTTCTTTTGGCAATACAGTAGTAAAACATGTAGACAGCTTACTGAGATTTAGAGGCATATCGATATGGTGTGTTGTTTTACGATTCATCATTTTGATGATAATTTAGACATTTTGTTATTTACATGTCAAGTCTACAGTCGTATATCTTAAAATATGAATACTCAAGTTTAAAAACCAAAAAAAAAAAAAAACGGGTTTAAAAACGGCCTCCTCTAAATTACGTAGACGTAGGAGAACAGGGGCATGACTTCTACGTAGGTCGGTTCGTTCATATCCGGTTGAGAATACGAAGGAAGTGACCGGATCAAAGTTTGTTGTTCAGAATTCAGAAACAATGAAATGATAATGATGAGAATAGATGTTGACGATAAAAATGATAAGAGAGTAAAAGTCCATTGGTTTTTTTTTTCATATAAATCTTTTTCAACATTCCAAAATAATCGTTGTATCATTCTGTGTAATCTCTTCTTCGTTACGTTGGGCGATAACAAAAATATATATATATATCTTCGTCAACTAAAACTGTTGCAAATGTTTTTAAAACAAAACCCACAACACACAAACTCTTCCGTTTTTCCCTATTTGTGTTTATAAATCAAATATGATTCTTAGTGTGTGTTTAAAATATTCCACATTCTGATTTAGGTCATGAAGACTTAATTGATGATCAATGAACAACATATTTGATCCACATGTAGCTTGAATGAATCAACTTACTTTTTGGGAATTTGTACTTCAGTATATAAATTAAGGAGTCCGGAGTGATTGCCTCTAGTGACGCGATGTTCGAATGGTAAATAATTTCCATGTGAATTTTAGGTAGATTTGAAATTTTGAATCCTACTAAAAAGGTACAGATTTCTATTATTTACCTATTGGTTTGTCCCTATAGATATTTTCACAGGGAAAAAAACTCGGCTTCTTACAAGAATAGAGATTTAAGTATATATATGTTAGATTTTAGATCATATACTCCTGTTTCGCCTATATGGAATGCATGGAGCTTACGAATTTTTTTTTTAAATGACTGAGTTACCTCTATTTGATAATTAGGTTAATAATTTATAAGAGAAAATTGTAGGTATAGATTTCAAACATGAGTTAATTTCTTAAGTTGAAAATACTACATTTAGTCGAGATATTGTAGTATTTCTGCCTTGCTACCTATTTAATAAGAGGGAAACAAATTAATTAAAGAGTACTTCATCTTATAAGAAAGGAATAGAGCTAGAGAGTATATATGTTCTACAATTTAACAATTCTAACTGCATTTCAATATGCATTAATCTTCGTCCGCCAAAGCTATTAAAAGCCAAAGTCTTTTACACACCAATAATGATTAAAGAGATATTTATGTAGGATAATAGTAGTGTTTAACTCATTCTCTATAGTCAAATACAAGCTTGCATTATTAGTTATTTCACTGTTATTAGTCAAGCAAAAAATTAAATGAGGAAAATATTTATATCATGACTACATACAATCCACTCTTTATAGCAATGACTACGATACCCCCTCCTCTTCCCTTTTTCTCTCCACCATCTTCTTCCCTTATCAACTCAAGACTCATAAAGCTCCTCTCATCTTCACCATAACCTAAAACCAAAATCGCAAAGAGTTTTTGAAAAAAGCTTAAGTGTATATCAGATCTTGAAATCATGGATCCTATCCACGGCTTTATGGGCACAACAAACATCTCACACAACACAAACCTTATGATCGCCGCAGCAGCCACCACCACCACTACCTCGTCGTCGTCGTCGTCTTCCTCCGGCGGCTCGGCGACGAACCAGCTGAGTAGGTACGAGAATCAGAAGAGAAGAGATTGGAACACTTTCGGACAATATCTACGCAACCACCGCCCGCCACTTTCTCTTTCCCGTTGCAGTGGTGCTCATGTTCTTGAGTTCCTCAGGTACCTCGACCAATTCGGCAAGACCAAGGTATACATATATAACATATACACTTACGTCTATGTATGTACCTCTCACATAAAAATACTATTTGGGATATTGTTTCACTGAAGATATAGATCCAAATTATGAAACCCTATTTGTCTAACTTGGGTTTCTTTGACCTACAAGACAGTTGTAGTAAATTTGTTCTTGTTGATAATTGTACATATTGTTATTCTTTCAGAGAGCTGAGTGAGCCTCACTGATCTACGTTTTTTGTGATCTTAACTTAGGTTTTATATATATCAGATATTTTGTTCTATCACCGACAAATTAGTTTTCAACATGATTGATCATAATCCTATTAGTTCCATAGGTTAACTCTTATCATCATAAAAAAAAAATATGTAATATATTTTCTATATATGATTCCTCCTTTGATGGTTGTATATTTTCAAAATGTCAACTCAATCATTTTATAAAAATATAGGGACATACATTCTATGATTCCTTCTTTGATGGTTGTATCTATTGAAAATGGAAAGAAGTAATATAATCTATGGTGTTCTTTTATGTACTGAAAATGCTGATTTTTAGACGCTAATCGATCTTGTATCTCTAGGTTCACACACAACTATGTCCGTTCTTTGGACACCCAAACCCACCAGCACCATGTGCCTGTCCACTCCGTCAAGCGTGGGGCAGCCTCGACGCACTCATTGGCCGGCTTCGAGCCGCTTTTGAAGAGAACGGTGGTTCACCAGAGACGAACCCTTTTGGTGCACGAGCCGTTCGGCTCTACCTAAGGGAAGTGCGTGACTCGCAGGCTAAAGCGCGTGGAATCAGCTATGAAAAGAAAAAGCGGAAGCGACCTCCTCCGGCGCCGCTACCACCGCCTCAGCCGGTGATTTCGAGTAGCCCTAATTAGCAATAAGTCACATCAGTAAGATGTTTCAATCAACTACGTTTGTTTACAAAAAGTATTTGTCAATGACGAACATGCACGAGTCGAAAAGCTGCATGCCCTTTCTTCTTCATAATCCTTTTATTTGGCAAGCTAAAGGATTTTATGTTTTATTGAATAAGTATGTATTTTTTTCGTTCGGTCTCGCATAAAATATGTATTAATATTATTCTATTCAATACATACACCGTTATTCTATTCAAGGGTTTGTATTTTTTTCTACTAATTGGAGTTTTGACTATATGAATCCTATTATATCAAAACTTTATGTCTATAAACTATGTGGGGGTTATTGGTTTTATGTATTTTAATGGATTTGAAAATCCGAATGAAATCCAGTGTTATTGGTTTTATGATTTTATAATCCATGTTAAAATCATGTGTTATTGGTTTTATGATTTATAAATCCTAATTAAAATCATGTGTTATTCAATCATACGGATTTATTTATGGATTTGATTTTATAATGAATTTGAGTGGATTTGAGTGGATTTGTTTGTTAAAAATATAAAGACTAAAATCCGAAGAGAAACCCTCGGATTTGTACATATTTATTATTAGATTTGGAAATCAAAATATTTTGCCTAGATTTATAAATCTCATACAGATTTCTAAATCAATAAATGAATAACTCCTCCTATTTGTCTATATATAAATTTAGTTGTTTTTCTTTCTATAAATGGATCCAAATCCATTTATAGTAATATAGTATTAGTTCTTGTTTCTTGTACTACTTTCCAGTGTATAATTAAATCTTCATAATCGGAATCTCTATTGGTAGAACCAACTAATGATATTTGGGATCATATAAGTTGAGTATTATTGTAGTTCGATAAGACGTGACAAAAAAAAGATTTGCAGAATCAAATGGTTGTTCATGTCTTTTCATGCTCTCTGTGTATGCCTTCCTTTGTAGCGTCCTAATTTGGTAGGGAATTGGCAAATCATTCAGTTTCTTTGTCCTTGTTACAAAAGTCTTTTTTTTTTCTTTATTATTATTGTTTTTTATCATGTATCCGTAATTTTTTTTAATCTCATTTGGCATTTATTATATATCTGTTTGCATGTGATTGCGCTTAACATTTAGAAGTATAGTGTTTTTCTATAATTTAAATTCAAAAATCACTATACTTCTTGTCTTTAGACATTAGGAATATGAGATCAAAACAATACCTTGGAGGCTTGGACACCACCAGGTCCACCACCACTAGTGTTTCGGAGAAAGTTTTGATAGGTTTTCATCTTGCTCCAAAGGTTTACAGATCAGACTGAAATAAATTAATTTTCCGCAAAAACAATTGATGTCAAGGTTGATTACATGCACTTCAAGCATCATAGCTCCGCCTCACGAATACTATACATTCTGTAAACTGTATAGGATACTGTAAATTGTAATGACTGTGAACAAGTAATGTTTTTTAAAACCATTAGTTACTATATACCTTTCATATCAAATTGAACGTTGTTTTAACATGTAAGGCGTCTTAACAGATAGGAGTTATGTTCTATTATGTCTTTACAAAACAAGTTTTATTCATGAAAGTTGGTGGTACTTTGCATGTAGTATACAATATACAGTATAAGTTTATCAACAATAGTGACTACATAAATAACACGAACGAAAATATAACTGATAGTGGTGGCATTAGACTCTAAACAATTGACGGCGGTTTTAGAAACTCAAGAGTTAAAGAACTATAAGATATGTTGTAGAACATTAGCGATGAATGATGATGATACATAAAAAAAACACTGTGAATAATGAAATGATATGTACCAGTTCACATGAAATAGTACCAGGAAAACAATTTGTTCCTAATCATATGTTTTTAAAAAACACTACATCTTCAATTATCAGAACAAAACACCCTAATTATTCCAATAAATAAGTCAATGATTCCCATTTAAGTCATGGTAAAGATAAAAATAAAAAGGATGGAAACATAGGTGCTTGATTGGTGGATCAAAGCGGGGATGGGTCCCGCTTCACACGCTCTCACCGTCTCATTTGTCATTTCATGTCAGCTGCCAAAAGAAAAAAACGATAATGAAGAAAATATTCTGCCTAAAAAGTAAAAACAGTCTTTTTTGCTTCATTCTATCTTAATGTGCCCAAATATCTGCCATTACATGTTTCCCCCCTCTCGGAGTGTAGTTGGATTTGTCCCGCTCAAAATGTTTAAAGCCCATTTTATAAGGGGCTGTAGCCCATTGTCTAACACATTCGCGACAATAACATTAACTATTTTTGCTTTTATCTGTATATTTTCAACTAATTTTATGATTTATATTTTAGGGTTTACTTAGGTTACTCTAATTTGGAGCATCATGCACTTCTAAAAAATCATATGATCTTGTGAACAGTGTTGTATCTAGTAAGTTTGTTTGTTGGAATATGAAAAGTGTATTATGCATGAATATAAACGGCATTGTAATTTTAGAATGCTGTTAGATAAGATAACATGGATATTTGGAATCACATGTTAGAGACGTAGAAATTTGAGAGTCAAATGGTAATCAATCAAAATGTTATTTACGTAGCTAAAAAAAAGAGGCCATTGTCATTTACTTGATGTATGAGAAATGTAGCGCTATGTAGTATACAAGTACAATCCATATAAATTAATGTGAAGACATTAATTTCAAAAACAAATTAACTCATGTGAATGGCCAAAGTTAAATTCACTGAGGACACTGTAAACAAAATGTGATTGATGCTTTCTGCTTCACAACATCCCACGTTTTATCCATTTGTAATCCTCAAATATTCAATCTTGTAAATAAGCTACGCCATTTAAAATGCTTTAACTTCGGCATTATAGGTCGTTGATGTAGTGTTAGAAAATGATGGCTAATAGCGCTATAGAAAATAAAATGACATAAATATACAAACTCATAATTGCAAAATATCTCTATGCGAAACGGTTAATAGTGTTCTATAATAGAACTACACAGTAACACAAATAAATGAAAGTACGGTAGTTCAGTACGTTGGTAATTTCAAAGATAACTAATACTATATAGAAAATAGTGTATACATATATACAACATAGTTTTTCATTATCGCTGTAATTTAAAAATTGAAACTAGTGTATACAAAAAGAAGAACTTATATATAAAAACATAGGCCACAAGTTTCATAAAGAGAAAAAAGGTTATGATTTGTATATTTTGATCGCTAACATATAAACATTATTATAAAAAAAAAAAAAAGCAATGTAAAAAGAAGTTATAGCTTTGGGAGAAGAAGTATAATAAGTTAGGAGCAAGTCAACCAAAACACTGTTAAATTTGGGTTAATTCTGGGCTTCCAACTAAAAACCAATTGGTAATTAG
>OVBI01002794.1:0-16766 GCA_900406495.1 Sisymbrium altissimum
AAAAAAAAAATATATATATATATATATATATATATATATATATATATATAACCAAAAAAAATTATATAAAATTTGTTTCACAAAAATTAATATTATAATTATATAGATCGTATCTCTAAGAGGACCAAGACTAGCTCTCCCATTCTGTAAAGACAAAACAAAAAAAGGCATTGACAAGGATACAGATCAAAAGGGATCCACCGAAGACTTCTCTGTCCGGAAAGCAAAACTTCTCAATTACTGCAATGCAACCATCTAATCCGTGGATCTTGTGACGCATGTCCGCAAGCAAAACGGGCACATCCACGGCTCCCTAAGGTGTTTCTTCGGCCGCATCATCCGCTTTATGCCTTTTGGGACTACATTCTGAGCTTTCGCAGGTGGAACCAATACAGACTGCTTCATCTAGTAGCAATCTTGGCCATTCAAGGCTTTCTGGTTTGTTGGATCTTGTGACGCATGTCCGCAAGCAAAACGGGCACATCCACGGCTCCCTAAGGTGTTTCTTCGGCCGCATCATCCGCTTTATGCCTTTTGGGACTACATTCTGAGCTTTCGCAGGTGGAACCAATACAGACTGCTTCATCTAGTAGCAATCTTGGCCATTCAAGGCTTTCTGGTTTGTTGGATCTTGTGACGCATGTCCGCAAGCAAAACGGGCACATCCACGGCTCCCTAAGGTGTTTCTTCGGCCGCATCATCCGCTTTATGCCTTTTGGGACTACATTCTGAGCTTTCGCAGGTGGAACCAATACAGACTGCTTCATCTAGTAGCAATCTTGGCCATTCAAGTCTTTCTGGTTTGTTGACATGCTGAGTCGGAGTTACTAAGAAAGAGTTGAAACGATCCAACCTCATATACTCAAGTATAGAGAAGAATTGTGCGTCCTCTCTGACTTGATCTGAGACTACGATCACATCTGCTGTATAAGCATTGTCCACAGCAGAGAGCATGTCCATTTTCCATAAAAGAGTGTCATTTAACATTCTACGAAGCCTCGAGGCTTTATCCCCTGGAAAATATATATATCAATGGAAGTGAGGTATAGATTAACAAGAGTATTTGGAGGGCTTAAATAAAAGAAAGAGTAATTCACCTCCGAGAAGAAAGTAGATTCTTGAATCCCACGTCTTGTTACGCAGATACTCACCAGTCCAAGGCCCGTTATTCTCATCAACATAAGCCCAAATTGTCATCTCACCTCTATAACCCCTTTCACAAAGAGCTTTGTCGAGTCTGCGATAGATCTCATCAGGATCGGAACAAAGAGGGAATGGACAATCCACGACGTCCCAGAAGACGACTGTATCCACGGGTGTGATAGGCTCTGCAAGGCATAAAACAATATGCAATAGGATAAATGACCATTAACCATTATTTTACCCTATGAGATCAAATCTAAACAAATAATTTTGAGACCTTACCGGAGAAATCTTCGATCTTGGGGAAGTCGAATTTGGAGATAGGATCAGAATGAGAATCACATGTGGCGGCTTCAACAACAAGTGATGGTGATTCTACACAATGAAATGGACTTATTTTTGCGTTGTCTTCCTCTGGAAAGAAATTCAATCTAAAACCCCTTTCACAAAGAACTTTGTCGATTATGCGACAGAGGTCATCATCAATGGGACAAATATATCTGACACGCCCTGCAAGACAAACAAATTACTAGATAAATATGCAAAATATATAACTATGACAGAAGAATTCTAGAGAAAGACCTTACGTATGATATCTTCTAAAATCAACTCTTGGCCCATGGCAATAGTTTGACAGAGAGTGGAGACATAACTGGCATAACCAGCACTGTATCCACCACCAACCAAAACTTGTTTTAATTCATCTTGTAATTCTGCAAACCTCCTTGTGCTTATAGGCTTTTCTCCACTAAAAAAGGCCCTCCCACTTCTGCTTACAGGCTGCGGTGCACCAAGAAAGCGTGTGCAATCAACGAGTGATTCTGCAGACTGAAAGAGAGCTTGTTTGGAAGGGTCATCAACAACGATAACCTTGTAGTCTCTGGATTTCAAACACTGCTGAACTCTGTGCAACTCGGTTCCTGGGATCTGATTAGCGATGACAAAAAGAGTTTGTCGTTCACGAATCGTCCTTCTCGATTGTGCGTGTACAATCATTGACCTAGGCATGTAAGCAGCCAGCATAGAAAGTGAGCAACAAATTCCAGCCTTGCTCAACTCATGTTCGTCGTATTTCAGATGGTCAGCATAGCCCCGGATCTCTGTATGCCCATCAAAGCCCATTAGAGCAAGAGCTTTCATGATACAAGGAAGAATAGAATCAAGCTCGGCACTTTCAGGGATTGGGTAGTCCTCCAAGTTCCAAAAGACCGTCATACGATCCACTGCTCACAAAAAAAGAAAGACATAAACAATTACGATACAATCATCCATTATTAACCATTAATAAATTATCAATTAGATCATGTTTGGAGAGAGGTCTTACAGCCGTAACCTCCGTAAAAATCCATATCGCTATCTTCCGTCTCACTGCTGCTGAAATCTCCGTAATCATCAATATCTTGTAAGGAGGATTCTTTGCCCATATCAGCATCTTCCATCTTGAAGATCTTTCCGGAGACGGGGAGAGAGAATTGGAGCTTTCTCGCTCAGTTAGGGTTAGACTTGCTTAGAATGCGTCTTTGTCGGAGAAAGAGCGCCTTTGTCGGTTTTGTTATATATATATAAAATTTATGAATTCGTTGTGAATAAAGAAAAAGAGATTGGAGAAATTGTGTGTATTATTTTATAAGTAATAAATCCATTATATAAGGGTGAATACATAAGATAAAAGGAAATTCTTTTTTCTGTTATAAAGAAAAAGAGATTGAAGAAATTGTGTGTATTATTTTATAAGTAATAGATCCATTATATAAGGGTGAATACATAAGATAAAAGTAAATTCTTTTTTTCTAAACAGAAAAAAGAAAGTATACAGGAAAGGAAAATCTTAATCTAATATGAATTAGGAAAACTAGCCGCCAATGACTAAGACAAATGGACTGGTCATGGGCCGGACTTGTTATGAGAATCCACCATATGATTTATAACACTCTTCTTTGGATGTCATAACCATTAAGAGCTTGTAATACATTTTAGATATTGCCTCATTAAAACCTTACCACCCAATGGGATAAAACTATGGTGAAGGAAAAAGAGTATAACACGTATTACTCCCCATGTTCTGAACCTCACTGAAGGTCTTTCAGTTGATGCATCCTAATCTGATGTGTAAGCTTCTTGAACGTTGAAATTGGAAGCGACTTGGTGAATAGATCTACTGAATTATCACTTGAACGAACTTGTTGTACCTGGACTTATCCAGCTTTCTGCAAATCATGTGTGAAGAAGAACTTTGGCAAGATGTGTTTCGTCCTATCTCCTTTGATGTATCCGTCTTTAAGTTGAGCTATACATGCTGCATTATCCTCGTACATGATGGTTGGTGCCTGCTTCTCTTCGGATATCCCACAATCAACTCTATGTGGTGGATCATGGATCTTAACCAGACAACTTTACATTTGGCCTCATGAATAGCCAATATTTCTGCATGGTTGGACGATGTAGCTGCAATCGTTTGTTTCATGGATTGCCAAGATATAGCAGTATCACCGTGTGTAAAAACATAACCCGTCTGAGATCGAGCATTGTGTGGATCCGAGAGGTAACCTGCATCAACAAAACCAATTAACCCTTCTTTGGGTTGGTCAGTATAAAATAGACCCATATCTTTCGTTCCTTGTAGGTAACGAAGAATATGTTTAATCCCGTTCCAATGCCTTTGGGTCGGACATGAGCTAAATCTAGACAATAGATTCACGGCAAAACATATATCTGGCCTAGTGTGGCTTGCCAGATACATGAAAGCTCTTATGGCACTGAGATATGGCACTTCGGGACCCAGGACTTTTTCATCGTCCCTTTTAGGACCAAAAGGATCTGTTTCCAGACTAAGGGATCTCACGACCATGGGGCTAGACAATGGGTGAGATTGGTCCATATTAAATCTTTTGAGTATTTTCTCTGTATATGCCATTTGATGCACAAAGATTCCATTGTTAATGTACTCAAGCTGTAATCTCAAACAAAACATTGTTTTTCTTAAGTCTTTCATCTCAAATTCTTTCTTAAGATATTCAACTGTTTCGGAAATTTCTCTAGAGGTTCCTAGGATATTCAGGTCATCAACATACACTGCAATGATTACAAATCCCTTGTCGAATTTCTTTATGAATATATATGGACTGATGGGATCATTCTTATAGCCCTCTTTCACTAAGTACTCACTTAGTCTATTGTACCACATTCGGCGTGATTGTTTCAATCCATAAAGAGATTTGTTCAACTTTATACAATGTTGTTCTCGAGAATTTGTTTTATCTTTCAGCTAAATACCCTTTGGTACTTTCATGTATATCTCATTATCCAGTGGACCATATAAATATGCAGTTACTACATCCATTAACCGCAAGTCGAATTTCTCTCTTATAGCTAGACTTATTAGGAATCTAAAAGTAGTAGCATCCACCACAGGGGAGTATGTCTCCTCATAATCTATCTCTGGTCTCTGTGAGAATCCTTGTGCAACAAGCCGTGCTTTATATCTCACGATTTCACCATGTTCATTTCTTTTCCTCATAAAGACCTATTTATATCCAACTGGTATAACATCAAAAGGTGTCCGAATTATTGGACCAAAGACATTTCTTTTCCTTAAAGAATTTAACTCCACGTTTATAGCTTCTTTCCATTTAATCCAATCTGGACGTCGAGTGCACTCTAAGATAGACGTGGGTTCTTGATCCTCATTTATATCCATAAGTTCAAGTGCTACCTTGTATGCAAATATATCATCAATGTCGACATTCTTTCAGTTCCGTTGTATTCCAGACATAACATAATTGATTGAGATCTCATTACTATCACGAACTTCAGTACCTTGAAGCTTGGCATCCCAAGCCTCATTATTTGGTACCTTAGGTTTGGTCATGTCTAGAGTTTCCTTAACCTCTGATTCATTCTCAGCACCTTTCTTTAATTTCCAAGGGTTCTTATCTTTGGAACCTATTGGTCTACCACATTTCAAACGTGCTTTAGACTCTATAGCACCTTAATTATGTCCTTCTTGGAAATCAATACGAATTGGTGCATTCACAGCTGGTATGTATGATTTTGTTACTCTCTTCGGGTCAGCAAAAGAATCTGGCAATTGATTACCTAGCTTTTGTAACTATATTATCTTTTGGACTTCTAATTCACATTCCCGAGTTGGAGGATCTTTCCAGGACAAAGATGGTTGATTCTATGTAATTTCTTTTGCCAGCTTATTATTATCTCCCCCTAATGTTGGATAATTGGATTCGTCAAAATGACTATCCGCGTACCGGGCTTTAAATAAATCACCCATAGTTGGCTTAAGGTACTTAATTATCGTGGGAGAATCATATCCAATATATATCCCCATCCTCCTTTGAGGATCCATCTTAGTTATCTGTGGTGGTGCAATTGGTACTTAGACGGCACATCCAAATGTCTTAAGATGGGATATGTCTGGCTCATGACCCATAAGTAATTGTGATGGGGAATATTTATGCTTACTAGATGGCCTGATGCGGATTAGCTCGGCTGCATGTAAGACAGCATGTTCCCAAGCTGAGACCGCGAGTTTTGATCTCATAAGTGACGGTCTAGCAATTAGCTGTATGCGTTTGATAAATGATTCGGCCAAACTATTCTGAGTATGTACATGTGCCACATAATGTTCTACGCTTACCCCCATGGACATACAATAATTTTTAAATGCTTGAGACGTGAATTCACCAGCATTATCAAGACGTATCGTCTTTAAAGGAAAATCTTGAAAGTGAGCTCTTAGACGAATTATCTGAGCAAGTATACAAACGCCAAATTTTGGGTTGATAATAAACATACATATGACCATCTTGTGGACGCATCAATAAGGACCATAATATATCTAAACATCCCACAAGGTGGGTGTATTGGTCCACAGATGTCACCTTGTACTCTTTCCAGAAAGTTTATTGTTTCCTTAGTTACTTTAACTGGTGATGGCCTAACAATGAGTTTCCCTTGTAAACATGCTACACACGTGAGATTCTTTGGGATAACTCTTCTTTCTTTCAATGTGTGCCCATTTGTATTTAATATCAATTTTTGCATCATGGTCAAACCGGGATGGCCAAGCCGGTCGTGCCAAAGAGTGAAATTTTCGGTAAATACTTTGTTTACCATAGCGTTAGCCTCTATCATACTGATCTTAGCGCATTAAAGGCCTGTAGAAATGGCATGTATAGTCTCTAGGACTTTCTTATGGCCTTGGGCAATTTCAAATATTTGAAAGAACTCTTTGTTTCATTCGCCCTTAGTTTCAACATGGAAACCATTCATTCATATATCTTTAAAACTCAATAGAATTCTCTTTGAGCTGGGTGAATATAGTGCATAAGATATTTCTAGATGCGTACCCTTAGGCAACAATATATTTTCATGGCCGTAGCCTTCTATTAGATTGGCCATACCTACTATGGTACTTATATTGACACTTTTAAGTGTAAGATCAATGAAGTATCTTTTGTCTCTTAGAATCGTGTGGCTTGACCCACTGTCTACCACGAATATATCCATGTCATCTTTCATTCTTCAAAACAAGAATCATATCTTAAAGACCTTAAAAACATCCTTTTATTTTATTAAGTTCAAAGCAATAGTAGTAAAAATAAATTCAAAGAGATAAAACTAAAGGAAAACATAAAAGCAAACATAGAAGAAAACTTGATGTCGAAATCAACTTGATTATTTTAGGCAATCTGAAATTTCAAATTTCATATGATCGTCTTGTACATGATCAAAATCATCTTCGTTATTTTGATGGACCAAGTGGGCTTCAGGATTCTTCCCTTTAATACTCTCTTGGTAGAGGTCAACAAGATGTTTGGGAGTCCGACATGTTTTAGCCCAATGATTACCCATTCCACATCGATGGCATACTGATTTGGTGGTCGAATTTTGCGGTTTAAAAGAGGTACCACGGCCTCGGCCTCGACCACGGTTCAAATCGGGTTGATACCCGCGGCCTCGGCCTTGTCCTCGACCATAAGGATTATAGTGGCCACGGCCACTTCCTTGCCATCTTCCACGGCCATGGCCGTGATGCCTATATTCTTTCTGGACATGGTTGGATTCTTTCTTTGCCTCTGCGGCCACATTGGCTTCAGGAAGTGGGGTTGATCCAGGAGGTCTCAATTCACTGTTTCTCATCAATAATTCATTGTTTTTCCCGGCGAGCAATAGGCATGAGATCAGACTTGCATATGTCGTGAAGCCCTTTTCACGGTATTGTTGTTGTAACAATACATTACTTGTGTGGAAGGTGGAAAATGTCTTTTCTAGCATATCCTTTTCTGTTATGTCCTCACCACACATTTTTAATGTAGAAACTATCTTAAATAGGGCTGAGTTATACTCATCCACGGACTTGAAGTCCTGGATTCTGAGATTTCTCCAATTATACATAGCCTTTGGTAATAACACCGTTCTTTTGTGATCATATCACGTTTTTAATTCTTTCTAAAGGTCTAAAGGATTTTCAATTGTCAAATACTGATCTTTGAGACTCTCAGTAAGATGATGGCGAATAATTAAGATGGCTTTGTATCTATCCTTTTCGGACTCATTATTGTCCTCAGTGATGCATTCACCGAGTCCTTTTGATTTTAGGATAATCTTAGTATCCAGTGCCCATTGTAAGTAATTAACTCCCGAGAGTTTTGGGGCAGCAAAATCCAAGTTGTTGATTTTTGACATCTGAGATCATATAAAATTTAATGTTCATGCGGATATGATGCAAAGCAAGTCATGCGGATGTATGATGTTTATCAAACAAGTCTCACGATCAAACAAGACATTCCTAACAAGTAAAACCTAGCATACGAGATCTATATGTTCTTATGGTCATATGCTGATCAGATTTTAAGTAGAAATTTTGTTAGGATAATTAACTATCATGTAGTTTTAATCTTAAAACACTCGATCAGATTTAGCAATTAATCAATCAATGAATTTAGTAAAAGTTAACATACATATATTAGGTAATATATTCATATTCAATTTCCATGGTAATTATAAAACGTATGTGATTAGGGTTTCAGGGTTTTGATGATTAGGGTTAGGTTGACTTACCTTAAAACCTCTGATTGGGTTGAATGGACTATGAACAGGAGAAGGTCGTACCTTAAGATCAGGCTGAGCTCGTTCGTCCGGACAGGCTGGTGATTGACGGTAGGGATTAGGGTTTTTTGGAAACGTAGCTTAGGATTTTAGAACAATCATGCTGATAACATGTTGTGAATAAAGAGAAAGAGATTGGAGAAGTTGTGTGTATTATTCCATAAGTAATGAATCCCTTATATAAGGGTGAATCCATAGGAGAAAAGGAAATTCCTTTTCATAAACAGAAAAAGGAAAGTATAGAGAAAAGGAAAATCCTAATCTAACATGGATTAAGAAAACAAGCCGCCAATGAGTAAGACAAACGGACTGGTAATGGGCCGGACTGGTTATGACAATCCATCATATGATTTATAACATAATTTTTTCCAAAAGTCGTTAAATGTTAAAGTTATTCAGTTGTGCCAGCATGTTTGTAGCCGTTAGATCTCAAAGAAAATATTAAGGGTATTAGATTTATGGCATATTTTCAACCGTCCAATCTGTGATTTTTTTTTTCTTTTTGGAAATCTTAAAAAGTTTATTGATTTAACAAATCTGCCGAGGTGTCCTAAGGGAGTTATTTGTGTTTAATTTATGATTTTGTAGGTTATAATAGACTAGTAGTTTGAAAATAAAATGTAAAGAGAAAAAGAAAATACAAATGGATTTTTATTCTTAAGGTATTAAGAAGATACAAATGAATTTTAGAAATAAACATTTTAAAAGTAATAGTCCAATATTGTATCTATATAAAGTATGGATTGAAGGTATTTTTAAAATAATTTTTACTTACTATTATAGGTAAAGTAGAAAACAAATGTAAAAAAATTATAAATTCATAAAACAAATTCATAGTAAGAATATTTTTATTATTTATAATAAGAATAACAAAAATAAAAAAATAAAATTAACACTACTTTCAATTAATAATATATTAAATATTTTTGAATATGTATTAAAATTTAAATATAATTCTATATTACACGTAATCATCATTCTATTATTTATTTATTTACTTATCCGTCTGTAGGGTGAGTTAACACCTAGTCTATCTATAAAAAATAATACATATTTTTTATTTTTTATTTTTTCAGTCACATCATCTTAAGATTTCTAAAATTTTGGTATGTAAGATTTTCATTTAGTTAATTTTATCTTTTTGTCGGATTATAGTTTAATTCTCATTAGAATTATTAATAAGATATAAGTAGAATATGAAAAGACATTTATAGAAAATACAGTATAACCTCTATAAATTAATACTCGATAAATTAGTAATCTCTATAAATTAATAAATTTCTCCGGTCCCAAGTAGAGACAATGTAAAAATTAACAAAATTCGATAAAATAATAAGATAATAATTTTTTTAGAAATCCCTATATACATATATAGTCCCAATAATAATATAAATTAATAATTAGATATGTTTATGCATATATAGGTAAGATAATATATTAGTAAAGTATTTTATTTTTGTACATAAAATTAAGATTTTATTAATATTTTAACTCTTATTTTACTTATTGTATCGAAAAATCTTAGTGATATTTATGTTTTAGATTTAAATAAAAAATTTATGAAGAATCGTAAACACAATGATTACTTTTATACATTTAATTTTTTTCAAATGTATTGTAATATTATTTTTAATTTCATTTTCATTATTGTAGATTGAAAATATTATTTCTTACATTTTGAACTTATGAATTTACATTTTTTTTTTACATAAATACTTAGTATATATTATTAAAATCTATATTAGTGTGATAAATAATATTTTATTTATACTTTAAGTTTGTATATGTAATTTTTATTAGTAGTTCCATTTAAATTTCTTAGAATAACATTGTTTTTCAAAAAAAATTAGAAAAATTTATGGATAAAAAACTTATTTTCTATAAATTAATAATTATTAATTTATCTATTAATTAATAACTTTATAAATTACTAAATTTTCAAAATCCCAACATTATTAATTTATAGAGGTTTTACTGTATATCTAATATATATAAAATTATCTATTAAATATAATAGTATTAATAGTTTTAATTTGAAATTTAAAAAAATTTCCTAGAAAATTATATATTTTCCAGAAGATAAAGCATCGAGGCTTCGTTGAATGTACGAAACTTAAAAAATATATATTTTCCAGGGGATAAAGCCTCGAGGCTTCATAGAATGCCAAATAACACTCTTAAACTAGGTCTACTACACTTCTCTCATTTTCCAAATCAAGTTTGCCTGGTTGAATGAAAAAAAATAGGAGTAAAGTAGATAGAAACGACTTGCAACCAAACAGTGAAAACTGCAACTAAGGATATAGTGAAGAAATAAAGCAATCTAAACAGACAAATTTGCAACTTTAAAGTAAATTCAACTCCAAAATCTGTATCAAGCAAACAACCAACAAAAACAACCACTTGCAAATAAAAGAGGAGTGAAGTAGACCATTAAAAATGAAGATGTGAAACAGCAAAACATAAACTCCAAGACTTCAAGTCTTCAAGTGAGAATAAACTGTCAAATGCTGCACCTGTAAATGACAGAATGTTACCAGAGTGTACTATTAATCATCATCATCATTTTCTTGCAAGTCTTGGGTACTTGCATTTTGAAACCCTGAAAATTACAAATAAAGACAATACAAATGTGTTATGTAATTAACACAAGATACAACATATAAACTTTATAAAACAAATAATGTTAAGTAGAACTTACATTTTTCAAGCTCATCTAACTCTTCAATAGCAGCTAGCATTTGTTCATTAGTGACCATTGTTTTCTTAGATAACTGAATATCAGCCTTCATCCACTGTTTTATACACATAAGAACTTCAATCATATGGTGAGTTAGACAGCTTTTATGTGGATCTAAAATCCTACTAGAAGTGCTAAAAGCACTTTTAGATGCCACAGATCCTTAGCCATTTTAGATAAAACAGGGAATTTCCCTTGGTTACGCTTCCAATAAGAGAGAACTTCGTACTCATTCCCTTTCATTAGCTTGGATTCTCAATTGGTTCCTACAAATAAATTTCCAATTCATCTCTTGCATCATCAACTCCTATCTCAGTAACCAGCTCCTTGTACACGTAATCCATCCTCTCATAGGTGAATTTCTCATAATTCAACTCCATTCTGTTTAATCCATGATCTTCGCTACTCAAAGAAGATGTCTGAGTAGACTGACTCTGAGTTGGTGTAGTCGGAACAATACTAGACGCTTTACTAGCATGAACATTGTATTCTTTAAACATTAACACAAAACATCATACATTGCATCATACATCGCCAAAGCCTCTTCACTTTTTGCCCCATACAATCTCTCAAGACACAACTTAGGAAAGTTCATCTTCTGCCTAGGCTCAAATATACTTGCTATAATCAACATCTTGTTGATGTTTTTCATCCCTTGCCAATACTTCTGAAACTTATATAACATTTCACGAGCCTTGACTTCAATTCTAAATCTGAGCTATTAGCCTTTTTCAGATTACTCTTTATTGTCATGATTTAACAGTAAGACTTACATGAATTAACCTTTGTAGAAGCACAAACAACCAAAGTGCTGTCGTAAAACATGACAAAAAATCCGCATAACCTGTTCACTTCATCCCAATCCCAGCTCTGAGGAGGACCAATCCTTTAGATCCCTGTTGCCGTATCCACCTCCAAAAAGTAATCGAAGTAGAGCTTGTCTTGAGTCCGCATTTTATCAAAAGCTAACCTAAACTGTATTTCTCTTTTTAACATCAAAGATGTTGAATTCCACCTAGTAGTCACATGTAGCGGCAAACTCCCACGAGTCACCTTTCCTGAATTAACTTTTGCCTCAAAAGCCTCCAACCTATTAGAAGATGATCTAACATACTGAATTCCATTACGGATAGCAGCTACATTACCACCTAAATCATACATACCCTCATTTTCAATCAAATTTATTATGTGAGCACAACATCTCATATGTAAATACTTCTCGTCTAATATAATAGCCTCACTAGATAGTTTACTGAATTCTGTATGAAACCTCTTCAAAGCCGAACTGTTAACTGTTGCATTGTCTACTGTGATGCAAAACATTTTTTCTATTCCCCATTCTGCTAAACAGTCTAGCAATACAGAACAAATGGTCCAACCTTTATGATATGAGGCATGTTTGAGGCCTGTGATCAGTTTCTTCAAGTCCCAATTAGAATCAACCACATGGAGTGTTATAACCATGTAATTAGTGCCTGATGACAAGGCAAAATAAAGCTGAACCATAACTATTGAATGAAAGCAAAGTAAATATGAACAAGCAATGAACCAACATTAGTGCATTACCTGTAACTTGAGAAACCCAAATGTCAGTTGTCAGCGAGTCTCTTTGCTTGTTAGTAGAGATCCAGTTCTTCAATTCATCTTTTCTACGGATATACATCTTCACTATATCCTTAGTTGCAGTTTTCTGTATTTAGCCTTGTACAGTTTCACCTTAATACAAATAGAAAGAGTGACAAAGATTAAGATAGAGATATAGGGAAAATTAAAAATCCAAGACAATAGATTCTGGAAATTTAGCCTCATTTGAGGCTTCTCTGAAAACAGACTCAAACACTTTGGCTGGATTCAAACTTCATCCTTCACCAATAACAGTCTGTTTGGCACCTTGACCGTCTAGCCATGCCTTGTGTTGCTTACAAACCTGCAGATGCTGACTGAGGCTTGAAGTACCTAAATAAATAAAAAAAAGTCATGTAAAGATCATTTATGTTTCAGAGTCAACAATGATATATGCATTTGTAAGTAAGTTAGTCATCAAGCATGAAATTTAAAATATAAATACCTGATTTTGAAGGACATTTGAACGGTTTTAGGCAATACAAACAAATGCATTTGTTATGATCTCCATTTACTCTTTCGAAATGAGCCCACACAGGAGACCTAGTGTTGATTGGAATTGTCTTCTTTACATTTGTGGGATAGCTCCACTTGTTGTTTGTGGATCTGGACCTTCAGGTTCCTTTATTTTCCCTCATCGTGTATCTGGAATTTCATTCTCTCCACGGCCACTTTCTGCATTTTTGTCAACGTGCGATGTATCTTGAAAAGGTGAAGAAGCCATCTGAAACAAAGAAGCATATAGTCATACACGGTTAATACTGTTAACAGGTTTCAAACAATGAACAAAGAAGCATGCAGTCATGAATCATACATGGTTTATTTTGCCTTTTTATAAAAGACAATTACAGAACCCAATTAAGAAACACTACATACATCGATATAAGCTACATATGACAATCAATTAAGCAAAGTGAAGTTGATAGTGTAAGAGAATCAAATCAAATATGCAGAAAAAAAAAGATGAATCAGAAATTCGCAATGTTTTTAAAACTGGATCGGAAGCTGAACCGAATAACTATTTAGGTCATGGTTCAATATGGTTTGATAGGGTTAAACCTGATTACAATTCACAATGTAACCTTTTTTCTACCATCTAATTGATTTATATTAAAATATAAACCAGTCATTATAATATAAGCCAACATAATCAATGGATATTCATGGAAACAAAGCTAGAGGAAAATTTGACTTCAGAAACAAAATATTATGACGAGGAGCTAAAGCCAACATAAAATCTATATATTAAATGAGCAGTCTTTTTGCTGATGTGTCGTCCTCTCCTTAAATTCAGGGTTTTCGCTGACGTGTCGTCCTTTCGTCAGCTAATCCTGTCACGACGTGTCATTGTTTTATTGGTTAAAACCATATCATTAAATGAAACTTTGTGTTGGGCTTCGTGTATATTTAGGTCCGTGATGGGTTAAATGAAACTTTGGGTTGGGCTTCACGTATGTTTAAGCCTGTGATGGACTTTACATAAACCGGACAAAATTCCGTCGATCTGGTCCGGCACAATGTAGCCCAATTTTTAGCCGACTTTCTTGAAGAAAAGAAAAAGGAAATTTACCTTAAAAAAGAGAAAACCCTACCTCTTGGAGTAGTATATATACATATTCTATTTGTCTAATTCTCCACTGAGGTATTCCCCTAAACCTCTGATTTCTTTTATAATGCTTTCTTTTTGTTTATTTTGTCGATTTCTGATTTTCTTTTTATATTACCCTCTTTTAATTATAGATCTTATTATATTGTAATATTTGTATTGGTTTTGCAGGTTTAGGTATATAATATCTTATTCTTTACTCTTTTTATGATTATATATTTTGTTTTGCAGGAATTAGGTATGTTGTCGATTCTTTTGTTTTTTAGATATGTATATTCTAATCTACATCTTTCTTTTGTAGCATATATTTTCTTCTTCTGAATATGATGACGTTTTAATTCTCTCCATTTGAAGATTGGTAAGTTAAACATACCCTCATGTTTCGATCTTTATAGCTTATATCACAAGAGGTCTAAATTTTTGAGATTTGTAGGTTAAACTACTCATGTTTTAAACCTATGCTTCTATTGTCTATTTTTGTGTGTTGTGTTTCTTTATCAAGGTGAAAAAAAAAATTTGGACAGCTTACATTGTTTCGTGGAGGACGATTTCAAAAAAGGTGTTGGTTAGTATTATTTTATTTTGGTTTATACCTAACAATCATTATCATGGTTTAGAGAAACCGTATTTATCTTTTATAACTAATGTAATGGTTGTTTCTTTTGATTGCGATCTTGATTTAGGTCATCGTGTTTTTTCCTTTTTTGTTGGGTTAATATTCTTTCATTCGATACTGATTTTCTGTTTTTATCTTACTCCACATGTGTGTTATGCAGTAAATCGAAATTGGTTGGAGCTACTTGGGTTGACAGATATTAGGAACAAAACAGATTCGTTAATTATCTTAATTTATAACCCTTTGTGTTATTTTTTATTAGTGACGGGTTGTGATATCTCCATATTTTAGCATCATTTAGCATCCTTTTTATATCACTTAACAATCATCGTTTACATCATTTAGCTAGATTCTCATGACATTTAGGGCTAGGAGCATTAGACTAAGACCTTGCATATTTGGAGTTGTTTTGCAGAAAACCATGGAAAATTAGGATGTTGAATGAGGAAGCTTGTAGAACGAAGAACAAAGAGAGGACACCAGAGAAGCACATCAAGATCAACCCGATGTAGGACGCCCCATGTTTGCACAACCTGAAAGACGGAAGACAAGCCTCCACAACACAAGGAATGATTCGTGCAAAATCCGGGCTTCTACATTGGTCTCCCACAACAACCAAGCATCGTTGCAAGCAAGCCGTACAAGCGACCGTAGGCGCACGAAGGAAGACAGTGCCACATCATCATCATGAGGGAGACAAGGCCACCTGTCCAAAGTGGTCCCGAATTGTAGGGTTTTCTTGTCTCCTCTCCCCCTATAAAAGACAACCTCAACCTCATATTTCAGTAGCCAAGACTTAGAGAGGAAAGAGAGAGAAACTCATTTACATTTTTCTCTTTACCTCATCTTTTATTTTCTACTTTTGCTCTTATTTATTTTCAAGTTGTTCTTGATGTTTTAAAACTCATTTTTTTTTTATAATATTGCATCATTTTATTTACTTGCTTTCACTTAAATTCTTCTTAAGCTTAGTCTTCTCATCATGCTTAATCTCATATTCTCCATAGATTTTGAGGTTAACATATGTGAGTAGTCATCTTTAGTGTTCTTGATGGTTTGAAGGGAAAAGACCTGCCTTGATCACTTCACTCTCGGTTCTTGAGCTTAAACCTTAGATCTTTCATTCTTAGTCTTTCTTAATGCTCATTGTGGCCTAATTACCCACAGTGAAGTTCTTAAGCTCCCCTAGTGAGAGAACCACTCCATGGGTCGAAGCTCGAACCACTATGGAAAGTGTGGTTTCCTTAGCCCAAGACATTGGCTGTCTAAGGAACCATATGGTTTTATGAAGAATGTCCCTAAAGCTCGATCCATTGCACCACCACTACGCAAAAGCTAGCTTTGGTGGCTCTGGCTTCGTAGAAACCTTATCCACGAGAGTGGTATTGTCTAAAACAGAACTTCTTACTAAAAGATATATCTCCAAGAACTATAGATTGTGAGTATGGTTAACCTAGTGAAACTGATTGCTTTAAGGCGCTCTTGATCCTAAAATGGAACATCAAAGAACACTAATCTCATCATTATATTTAGCTTTTCATTTACAATTTCTACTTATTTACTTTATGCAATTTCCATTCCTCTTTGCTTATTGCTTTACTTTATTTGCACCAATCTAACTCCTTAACTAATTCACTAACATGATTATCTTGTGCTAACTGAACCTCCTTATGATTTCTGCTCAAAATACTGTCTAACTCTCCTCTCTAACTCTAATCTGATGAGACTTCACTTGAGTTTCTAAAACCAAAATGGGTCACAACCTCTGGGATGGTTCGATAAAATCCCACACTATTCTGCATCTTGCTGAGAGTGGGATAATTGACTGCTGAGCCCTAAAAACCTCACGCATCAAATTGGCACCGTTGCCGAACCAGGGGAAAGTTGAACATTTTGGTCACAAACTTAACAAA
>OVBI01002795.1:0-16753 GCA_900406495.1 Sisymbrium altissimum
TATATATATATATATATATATATATATATATATATATATATATATATACAGGAATGTTGGTTTTTTGTCTCTGTACATTCATAGTGATGTATTTTTTTACTATCAGATAAATCAGGACCCGACCATGGGAATGGAGACACTACTTGTGACTCGTATTCATATTGGAAGGTATACAAACTGGGTTTCGTAGATTATGTTAATTTGATGGCTTTGTTTTGATATTTACGATATAGCTAATATGACTCACTGAATTATCTATCAGTTTCGTGTAGATTGATTTGTTAGAAAAAAAATATAATTCGTGTGGATTAATCGACATGCGATTGTATATATGTATTAACTGCAGAAAGATATAGAGGTGTTGGACGAACTCAATGCTACTGGCTATAGATTCTCCTTTGCGTGGTCAAGAATCATTCCAGGTATGTACACATTATAGATCTATGTACATGTATGTATGTCGTTTGAAAGAGTAAATATACGATACATATATATACGAGCAGGAGGAAAGGTGAGTAGGGGAGTGAACAAAGGAGGTCTTGAATACTACCACAACCTCTTAGATGGTCTTAAAGAAAAGAATATTACGCCTTTCGTTACCCTCTTTCACTGGGACCTTCCTCAAGCTCTGCAAGAAGATTATGAAGGTTTCTTGAGCAGCGAGATAATGTATGTTATATATGCAATTCTGCTTATTAAGAAATATGACAACATATAAAGCTTTTATCTTGCATTAATAAAATGATTTTGTAATATGCACAGAAATGATTTCAAAGATTACGCGGATCTATGTTTCAATGAATTTGGTGGAAAAGTAAAACACTGGATCACGATCAACCAGCTTTACACAGTGCCTACAAGAGGCTACGGAGCGGGATCAGATGCACCCGGTCGATGTTCTCCAAAGGTTGATGACAGTTGTTACGCCGGAAATTCCTCAACAGAACCCTATATCGTTGCACATAACCAGCTACTTGCTCATGCCGCTGCAGTCGATGTTTACAGGACGAAATATAAGGTGAATGCTTCTCCATTTGTAATCTAAAATATAAGAATTTAGTCTAATCATATCATTGCGTATATCGTGACCACATGCAGTCCCACGGAGGGAAGATTGGAGCTGTAATGATAACTAGATGGTTTCTTCCATTTAATGATACTGATGATGCGTGCATAGAAGCAACAGAGAGGATGAAACATTTCTTCTTTGGATGGTATATATTAATATCCAAAAATGAAGTGATTGTTGTGTATCTAAACAAATTAATGACAAACTATATGTGTGTACATGGAGCAGGTTCATGGAGCCGCTAACAAAGGGTAAGTACCCGGACATAATGAGGGAAATTGTGGGTAGTCGTCTTCCCAATTTCACGGAAGCAGAAGCCAAACTCGTAGCGGGTTCATACGATTTTCTTGGTCTCAACTATTACTTCACACAGTATGTCCAGCCAAGCCCTAACCACCTTAATTGGGAGAATCACACTGCCATGATGGACGCAGGCGCAAAGTTCTCATGTACCACTCTATTTCCACTTAGTTACAACATTAATATTCTCACCTCTTTGCTATTTAAATACAATGATTTTTGACCATCAATTATTTCATCCTTGTGTTTACAGTTCGAAATGCAAGTAATCATACCATTGGTCCAGTGGTATATATATACGAGATCGTACATCTATTCTTTCATTCATTTTAAAACAAAATCCATTTTTCTGATTTATATTTACTTCCCTTTCCCAGTTCACCGAAGGCAAAGACGAATCCAAAAATATCTATTACTACCCAAGAGGCATTTATTCCGTAATGGACTTCTTCAACACCAATTATAGTAACCCTTTAATCTATGTCACAGAGAACGGTGAGTTCTACTACTCATCTCTTAAAACAGCTTTATGTAAAACTAATTCAAGAAAATTCGAAACATACATATATTGTGGAATTGTTCATGTTATGATGGTCTTAAATAGGATTTAGTACCCCCGGTGATGAAACATCTCAGAAGGCTAAGAATGATCTCAAGCGGATTGATTATCTCTGCAGTCATCTTTGTTTTCTCCGCAAAGTCATCAAGTGAGTGGATGCTACTCTCCTTCCAAGTGGTCTTTATATATATGTACGTCTGTCCTCTAATTCATTGTTGTCCTCTAATTCATTGTTCCTACTTTCAGGGAGAAAAAGGTCAACCTGAAAGGATACTTTGCATGGTCTCTTGGAGATAATTATGAATTCTGCAAAGGGTTTACCGTCAGATTTGGGCTAACTTACATTGATTGGAAAAATGTTACTGATAGAGACCCCAAAGATTCTGGCCGTTGGTACCAAAAGTTCATAAACACTACCGCCAAAAACCCAGTGAAACAAGATTTCCTCCGCTCAAGCCTCTCCTCCCAGAACCAGAAAAAGGAGCTCGCAGATGCATGAAAGACCTAAACCACTTGATCCCAATCAAGATCATCTTTATCTCACCTCTTTCTACTTGTTCCATAGATAAGGAGCTTGTACGTATACTGTACTACTAAATAAATTTCCCAATAAAAGAAGATGATCAATATTAATAAAATAAAAATATTTTGTTAACTACATTGTGTAAGGGATAATGCAAAAACCCCAATCAAACTCAAAGGCTTAAACACCCTCAAAAATACAAAAATGAAACCGATTTACTACGGTCTCTAAAAGATCTGACGATTCTTACATATGAAATGATGAGCTTATATGACTCTCTTCCCCCTACATATACAAAACACATATGTTTATCAACTTCCTATGACACGATATTCTAAAAATATTTTTAGTATCGATACTTACCTATACAGAATATTTAATAGATATTTAGAAAATATTCACATATACATGACTCTATCTAATACCTTTTCTCAATTTGGACTTTCACTACACAGAAACTGAATATTCTTAGCAATTAAAGATAGCGTTTTTTTTCATTTTTGCTATAGTTGACTTATGTCTAATATTTGCATAATCTATACTATTAAAACAGAAGTACAAATTAGAAACTAACCTTAATTTTATATGTTATTTACAAGAATGCCATTGAAAATTAACTAAGAAACTAAAAATTCATTAAAGATAAAATAGTCAATTTAATATTAAATAATTTATTAACAATATCTTTTAGTATCTTTCAAAATTTAGACATAAAGATATTTTACATTTTTATTTATAACATAATATTAAATAAATTTTTTTTACAACTTTTATCAAAATTAATTAATAAAATTCGTAATAATTATTAAAATATTAAAATAAATCATTAAGTTAATTTTATTTATATAAAACGATATATTAAAAATTATACGTATATATATATTTTAATTTAATTTCCAGTTAAATATTATAAATAATTCAGTATGTATATTATTCAATAATATAATTTTCTTATGAAATAATATCTATTGTGATTGTCATACGAGACATATAAAATATTATACCATTGAAAATGGGAAAAAATGAATTAACACATTTTGAATATGAAAATATGAAAAAGAAACATTATTTTTAATGGGTTAAAAAGAAAAATTAACTCATTTTAATTATAAAATATTAAAAATAAACTTAAAGCAGTGCAAAACGGATTAAATATATGAATTATATTATAATAATAATTTTATTTTAGAAATACTATAATATTATTTTAAAAATTATGATCCTATATTATATCACGAGTTGGAATCATGATCCGATTAAAATATGTTTTGAATAAAATTAACAAAATTTATATTTCAACTTATACAAAGTAAAACATCGTAAAACGAAAATAAAATAAAAAATATTGTTCGCTAACGGGTTAAAATTTAGTAAGTATTATTATACATAAAAACTGTTAAAATATCTCAAGTATTCACATTTATAAATATATTTTATCTAAAAATAGATATAAAAAAGAATAAAAAAAATTGAAATAAATTAAAAATTAAAGATAAATAATAAAAATAATAAAAATATATTTTATAGTATATATATATTATTATAAATGGTAATTTCGTGGTTTCGAAACCCAGTCAAAATCTAGACAAAAAAAAATTTAATGATTTTAGAAAAAAAAAATTCCCCGGACTTCTGAAACCCGGGTGGAAATCTAATGTTTCTTAAATCACAAACGTTATGATATGATAGAGAGAAAAATTATTGGTCTCGCGCTTCTACTTTTAGTTAGTTGATGGATTTATAATTATAAATTTATTGGCAATCTCTTTAGGGAAGGGAATAATGGCTCTGACGGCGATTAGGGTTTTGGTGATTTGACGGCGATCTCGGATTTGACAAGCTCCTCCCCAACGACGTTTCCTCTGAGGCTCTCCTTGTCATCTCTTACCCTCAGCTTGCTTGTCTACCCTCGCTGGAAATAGTTCCACTATCTATTCCTGGTCGATCCAGTGCTTTCGTATTAGATCATCTCACACAATTACGTAACTATCACGTAACACAGATTCACAACCTAGAAGAGTCCTTATCCCCTACTTAGGGTGTATTCGTATATCTCTATACACAGATCTTGCCAACCATGAACAGATCTGTTGCCATCCGTACTCGCACACACCACGACCCTCCCCGACAAGTTCGTCGTAAACTGCACGACGATGATGAGGAAATCATTAAGATCCCAGCCTTTGACAATTCCGACCTAATCGAGAAATACAAACAAACCTTGATAAAGCGCATGTTCTACAAGGGCTGCAGTGTGGAAGCCCTACTCAAACACATGCCAAAGAGGCGGATCTGGGATGTCGAGGGTCGGGTCCGTGGTGTAAATCTTGGAAACGGTAAGTTTCACTTCGATTTTGATAGGGAAGAAGATCTAAACAAGGTTCTCCTACGACGCCCCTATCACTTCAACAAGTGGTCCTTTGCCTTGGAAAGATGGACCCCATCGATCAGAGAGGACCACCCTAACACCATTCCCTTCTGGATTGGAATCATGGGTGTCCCCATTCACTACTGGAAGGATGAAACCTTCCGAAACATTGGAAAAGCTTTGGGACAGGTGGAAGAAGTTGATGTTCCAGGTGGACGTGTCCGTGTCTCTATCAATGGTGACGAACCGCTGAAGTTCGAAAGGAAAGTGAGCTTCGAAAATGGGGACATCATAAAAGTGTCCCTCACTTATGAGGATCTCCACAGATACTGCTACACCTGCAAACATATTTCTCATGAGGAAGATACATGTCCTGAACTAACAGAAGAACAGAGAGAAAAGAACTGACTCATGAGAATCGAACAAAAACACCGTGATGAACTAACTACACAAGAAATGTTTCCCAAGTATGATCATCAGCGATCACCACGACATCACCTGTCTTCGAAACTCGACGACCCTCAAGACAGTACACCGGAAAGATCCAACTCAGATCGTGACCTCCGCTTGAAACTTCAAGATAAGCGGCCAGATCGAAATGGCGATGTCTGGAACAGAATTGGAAAAAAATCAAGTACAGCAATTTCCCGAACTTGGGAGAGATATCACCCATATAACGAGAAAACTCGTATAGGATCAAGATACTACTCAGGAGATTCAGCCTCTTCCTCCTTTCATCGGTCTCGGAGTCATGGCCATCGCTCGCCTCCAGACTCAACAAGGAAATAGTTTCATCAATCAAATGCCACAACACGCTCACCACTGGACTCACAACGCACTATCTCGGACGTACGAAACTACCAACCTCATAGTGCAAGGAATAAACAAAAGAGTCACCATAAATACTCACCCCGCAGAAACAAAATGGAATGGAAACCGGTCCAGCGGAATACTGAAGAAAGTGAAACTACAAAAGATCTAGAAGCTGGAGAAATTCAAGTTACTGACAATGAGGAGATGCGGCAGAGAAAAGGTAAAGGTATCGCCATGGACGATGGTGGTATTACTAGAAACAAAGACACCTCACTAGCTAAACCAACTCTAACAAACCACGATGGCCCAATCATCCAGTTTGGTACACTCCACATATCAGACCAGTCGCTGAAAACAGAGGAGCAAGCAGTCTGGAGGCCCCACTTGATACTATAACAACTATCCCCCAGAATGGGGTGCCTACATCTCTTACTACTCAAGATACCATGGATAGGAATGCAGAGACAAACGACTTCGAAATGGAACTGGAAGAAGACACCCAAAAATACGGCATAAACATGGATGAACAAATGTTGGATGAGGATGATCTACTTGGTGAAGAGGAAGATGAAAGAATTGAAGCAATTTCACAACTATCTCCCTCAAGAATAGGACAGGATTACATCAACACCTCAATAACTGATGCAGACGAGACAGGCCCACGTCGTCAAGCAAGTGAGGTTAACATTCCTACAAAAATGTTAGCGATCCCTCCTTCCAAAAAGGGGCAGAAACAGAGTTCTGAAGGACGTAATCGTCTTCATAAAAGCCCTGACCCAAAGAAGATCCTTGCCTCAAGGAAGATGTCATCCTTACGAGCACGTGGCTCACCAAAAAGTAAGATCTCGAAAGCTTTCAAGATGAGTAACGCTTCTAAACTTTTCTCGCAGAGACTGGTTCATAATTCTACCCAAATCCCTCGTAATGAGGTGTACCCTCATTCAAAAAGTTCAAAGTCTACAAAAATCTCAGCATCTTAATCTCTCTATACTCCTGCAGGTTCGGTGGTGTCCCAGAAACCATCCAATATCCAGATATGAATACAATTTCATGGAACTGTCAAGGAGCAGGAGCTTACTTGACAAAGCAGCACCTGCGGGAGTTGCATCGATGCTTTAAACCTAGCTTTCTTTTTCTTTCTGAAACAAAAAAAATCTTTTTCTTTTCTGCAAGACTTTCAATTAGAGTTTGGTTATGATAAGTTATTTACCATTGATCCAATTGGAAAAAGTGGAGGATTAGCTCTCTTTTATATGGATTCTGAAGATGTTTCGATTTTA
Organism: Sisymbrium altissimum; assembly: GCA_900406495.1. Lineage (NCBI taxonomy): Eukaryota > Viridiplantae > Streptophyta > Magnoliopsida > Brassicales > Brassicaceae > Sisymbrium > Sisymbrium altissimum. The sequence goes on from OVBI01002795.1 coordinate 6,913, forward strand.
TTTTCGAATAATCGCCTTATTGATATTGAGGCAACTATTGATAATCATAAGGTGTTTATGACCTTCATTTATGGAGATCCGGTGATTGAATACCGAGATGGAGTCTGGGAACGTCTCACCCGATTCAGCCTTCAAAGGACTGGTGTGTGGTTCATGATAGGCGACTTCAATGAGATTACAAGCAACCTAGAAAAAAGAGGCGGGAAGCGAAGATCTGAGGCATCCTTTCTGGATTTTAAAATTATGATCGCTAACTGCGGCATGCTCGAATTTCCGTTCAAAGGTAATTCTTTCTCGTGGGTTGGTTATCGTAAAACATTTCGTATTCAGTGTCGCCTTGACCGTGCCCTTGGGAACGAAGATTGGCATGCCGCTTTCTCCCACACTTCTGTGGAGTACTTGAGACTTTGGGGGTCTGATCACAGACCAGTATTGGCTAAAATCCAATCACGACCCTTTCAAGCCAGGAAAAGCTACCGCTTCAACAAAAGATGGCTTGAGAAAGAAGGTTTCGCTGATGCGATCCTTGAGGGATGGACAGGTCTGCAAAATCGGGACACAGATCTGGTCTCAAAAATAGGAGCTTGCCGAAAATCAATTGCAGCATGGAAGCGCAATAATCAAACAAACTCGGCGAAATGTATTGAAGCCTGCAAGGAGAAACTAGAATCTGCACAATTAGATGATTCCGTCTCCATCGAAGAGGTTCTCGAATTAAAATGGAAACTGTGCTCAGCATTCCGAGACGAAGAACTCTACTGGAAACAAAAAAGCCGGGCGCTATGGCTGAGAGAAGGAGACTGCAACACCAAGTTCTTTCACGCTACAACCAAACAGAGACGGGCCAGAAACCGCCTTACAAAACTAAAAAAGGCAAACGGATCCTGGACTGAAACGGAAGATGGTATTGCAGCTGTAGCCTCTGAATATTTTCAACAGCTATTCAATTCCACGAATGTGGAGACTTATGACGATGCACTCCGGTACCTTGCCGTGAAAGTTACCCCGAGCGATAATAGGAATCTTACACGCATCCCTACGGACCTAGAGATCAAGCACGCGGTCTTCGAAATCAACCCAGAAAAAGCCCCGGAGCCAGATGGTATGACAGGTCTTTTCTACCAAAAATTCTTGGGGGTGGTAGCCCAAGATGTCATCTCTATGGTTAAGAAGTTCTTCATTCACAGGGAGCTTGATCCCCGGATCAATGCTACCAACATCTGTCTTATTCCGAAATCAGAGCGCCCACGAGAGATGGCAGAGTTTAGACCGATAAGTCTCTGTAATGTTTGCTATAAGATAATCTCCAAGATCCTCTGTACGTGCCTCCGGAAAATTCTCCCACACCTGATCTCTGAAACACAATCGGCCTTTGTGGTTAGACGGCTCATCACGGATAACATCTTGATTGCACAGGAGATGTTTCATGCCCTCCGGACCAACCCCAGCTGCAACTCTAAATTTGTGGGAATAAAGACAGACATGAGTAAAACATACGATAGAATTGAATGGGGATTCCTAAAAGCAGTAATGATTAAATTAGGGTTTGATACGAAATGGATTGGCTGGATCATGCACTATATTTCCTCGGTCTCCTATCAGGTTTTAATCAATGGTGATCCAAAAGGCCAAATTCTTCCATCCAGAGGCATCAGACAAGGTGACCCCTTATCACCATTCTTATTTATTATCTGCACCGAAGCCTTGATAAGCCAACTACGAGGCGCTGAAGAGGAAGGAAGATTGACTGGTATGAAAATCGCTAGACCTTGCCCGGCTATTTCACACCTATTATTTGCAGATCATAGTCTATTCTTTTGTAAAGCGGAAGTTCAGAAATGTGCTTAGTTAATGAAAATCATCAACACCTACGGACAAGCCTCTGGATAACAACTTAATCAAGCTAAATCCTATATCCTCTTCGGCAATAAGATAAGCGCAACAAAAAGAGAGAATTAAAGCAAGCTCTTGGATTCTCCAAAGAGGGTGGAATGGGCATGTATCTTGGCTTACCAGAGAAGATCTGTGGCTCCAAAAAACAAGTCTTTGCTTACATCCAGGAACGCCTAAATAATAGAATCAACTCATGGTCTGCAAACTATTATCTAGAGGTGGTAAAGAGGTTCTCATTAAATCAGTTTCACAAGCTCTTCCTGCATATGTGATGTCCAGCTTCCTGCTGCCGAAAAATATCATCACTAAATTGAGAAGCGCTATTGCAAAATTCTGGTGGAGTACCAAGGCTAATAATAGAGGTATCCATTGGCTAGCCTGGGAGAAGATTTGCTTGTCAACAGAAAACGGTGTCCCAGGGTTCCGCGATCTCGAACAGTATAACTTAGCACTCCTTGCAAAACAGCTGTGGAGACTGATTCGATTCCCTAACTCCCTTCTGGCTAGAGTTCTCAAGGGTCGCTACTTTAAGCACATGAGCCCTCTTGACGTCTGGAACTCCAGCTCACCATCCTATGGTTGGCGAAGCATTGTTGCAGCTAGAGAACTTTTAACAGCAGGATTAAAAAAGTCGATCAGTTCGGGCTACACCACCAATGTGTGGAAAGATGCATGGCTCCCCTCGATCCCGGCCCGTCCGGCGAAAAGTAAATCACCTCGGTATGATCATAACCTTGAAGTTCACCAGTTGATAGACGGAGTTACAAAAACTTGGAAGGAGACTCTTATCAGAGACCTCATTGCTCCTGAAGACGTTCCCTTGATCTTGAGCATAAAACTCCCACAACTCTTTGACGTGGACAAGTACTGCTGGAACTACACAATTTCTGGATCATACTCTGTCAAGACTGGTTATGAACTAGCCTGCAATATGACTAAGAGCCGCGAGCTTCTGGAACCGAGCATTAACTGTTTAAAAGCGAAGGTTTGGAAAGTCAAAACAGCACGGAAAATCAAACACCTTATGTGGCAAGCTTTGTCAGGGAGTATCGCGACGTGTGCTAAATTAAAAGAACGACATTCGGAAAATTAAACACCTTATGTGGCAAGCTTTGTCAGGGAGTATCGCGACGTGTGCTAAATTAAAAGAACGACATTGTGGTATCGATAAATCCTGCCCACAGTGTGGACACATAGAAGAGTCAATCAACCACGTCTTCTTTGAGTGCCCACCTACACTCCAGACATGGGCTATCTCTGATATTCCATCGAATCCGGATTTATTTCCGAGTACTGGTCTATTCTACAATTTTGATTTCTTGCTTTCTAGAGCAAAGGAATCTGGTGCTGTGGAGGATCAAATCCAGACCTTCCCCTGGATACTTTGGTTTATATGGAAAGGTAGGAACAAAAAGGTCTTTAATGGGAAAGATATATCTCCCATGGACTCCTGGAATCTAGCAAAACAGGAAGCAGAGTTATGGCGTACTGCACAAACGACCCCTGCTCGAGACGACAGCACAGCTAACGTCTCAACTGAAACACCCCAGAATACGGACGTTAATCAACCCCGATGCCAAGTAGATGCATCGTGGAATGGACGGGATCAAGTGTTTGGTGGTGGTCTTTCTATTTCAATTCAAGGAACAGAGATTAATTTTGGAAGCTTCGCAGGACACCAAGTCCAATCAGCTCTCCACGCAGAATATTCCACGCTCCTTTGGGCAATGAAGAATGCCCTCTCCATGGGCTACAAGATGATGCAATTCCAAAAAAACTGCCTCCAGCTAGTGAACATTACGAAAAATGATGATGAATGGATTAACTTTGGAGCTGAAAAGGAGGAATTAGATATACTGCAATCTCACTTCAGTCTTTCGATCTCATATATATTTCTAGAGTTTTAAATGTAAGGGCTGACTCTCTTGCAAAAGAAGCCAGATCTCAGCATGCTGTTTTCTCCCATGTGTTTTGACCAGGATTATGTGAGAGGTCTCTTGAGACTCCTCATAACTAATCTATAATCTAATACATGGGTTTTGATGTCAAAAATAAAAAATTATAAATTTATTATAGCACATACTCATTGTAAATCGTTTTTGTAGTGTAAATTTCTAAATTATTTTCACATTCCGTCTGTTTAAAAAAAAAATCGATAAGATTATTAAATTTTACGTTTCGCCCCAAAACCATTTAGAAAGTGTTTCATAAAACATAAAACCTCGTAAAACATCTTATTAATAAAAGTAAATAATATGAGATTTCTTAAGTTAAACTTGCACAGCTATCAGTCTATTAGTCAAAAAAAAAAAAATTCGACAAATCTTCTTCAACTTTTCTTCTCAATTGATCTCCGTCACGAATTTCATCATCGTCGTTCAGCTGATAGCAATCGGTGTACGAACTTCCCAGGCCGAAATCGAAGCTATAAACGATTTCCTATGCTCTCTCGTCCTCCCTCTCACTGTATTTGACTTGGAATTTTGTCTGTGATTTGATTCCAAAGCTACCATCGGTGTCATGGACCATAAGAGTATCAAGGCTCAGATTTGGGACTGTATATGGTTTATATGCTTCATATATAGTTTATGATGATCATGTTCTACCTGATCTATTTTAGATTATTTTATTATTGTTGTTAGAAAAACAAAAAAAATTAAACCAATATGGACTGAAGAAAATGCACAAAATAAAATGTATTACGTATAAATATCTTGTTATTATTACCTTGTTCAAGTAGCTGATTTGCAAAAAATGCAACATATTGTTACGACTATGATTAATAATATTAATCATAGTCGTAACAATATCCATGCTTGGATGTACTTGAACTACTTCATCTTGGAAAAGTCAGCTTTATGGAGATCGATAAACATTAAAGCGAGGAGAGAAATATGTACTAAGAGATGACGAATACGTTCGTTCGAAAAAAAGAACAAAGAAAACGGATGAACCAATTAAAGAGTACATCCCAACGTATATATCATGTGCGTCTTCCCATAGCTTGGCTCGTAGTCGTTGTAGAAAATCAAAGAAAGGTCGACAATAGCAGGATATGCAAGGAAATCAGCTTGAAAATTCAACCAATAGAACATGTTTCAGTCAAATTAGATAATGAAGCTCCATCTCTGTTTTATTATCGACACAAAAAAGAATACAATAGTAGATAACATAACATAACTCCAACTCTGTTGTTATAATTCAAGAGAGTTTCGGACTTATTTTTAATGCTTTTGCTTTGTTCGTATCTTCTTGATCAGACCTGTTTAATTAATGATGAAGCTAGAACAGTATACTCAAACACAGGTAAAACGTATATTATCAGGTGGCATCTCCTCCATCTTACTAATATTTATAAAATTGCTTATATAAAATTAAAAATTGAAGATGATTCAGATTATAAATTATAAAATTTGAGGAGATAACTGATCCATTTATATCTACAACTCTTATTATTTTTTATATCTACATACAACTTTGCAAAACAAATTCTTTACATTAAAACTTAATATTAGGCGATGGTTATATAGATGTAGTATCAACAAGCAACTAATGCTTGATTAAGTAAAAGAGTTATAAATCCTCATTAACCAGTCATATTTATTTGAATATAGGATATGGCCGATGGTGAGTCCAAACACAACACCAGGTACATAGCCTATTGCAGCTGCAATCCAGTTCAATACTTGATCTTCTTCTGCTTCTTCTTCTTCATCTCGTTGTTGGGTCGTTGCTCCTTCTTTTCCACCGCAGGTTTGTTGGAGAGGAAAACCGCATAGCCCAGGATTCTCTGCAAATGAAGAGCTATTCTGGCTTTGAATCTGAGTGCCTTGTGGAATTGGACCTTCAAGTATGTTGTAAGAGAAGTTCATCCGAGCTAAGAACGTGAGTCTCCCGAGTTCTGGTGGGATTACACCGGTTAATCTGTTTTTAGATAGATCCAATGATTGTAGATTGGTCAGGTTTGCCAGGGATGGTGGAATTGGGCCTGTGAAAGCGTTGTTTGACATGTTGAGCACAATCAGTTCCTTGAGTAATCCGATGGATTCAGAAATATCTCCTTCAAGTCTGTTTCCAGAGACATCAATGCTTTTGTAGATTTTGAAACCGCTCCCAACAAGCTCCATATTTAACCCTTTGTTTGTTAGAGCCACTGACCTATGATAGAATCCAGAGCCACGTCCCAGTATCCTAACCGGTGTACTATCTACAATGTCTATGTCTGATGACATTGCATTCCAACCAGCAAAGTAATCTGACGGCAAGACTCCAACGAAGAGATTTCTTGAAATATCAAATATTCGCAGCTTGGGAAAACTTAAAGAATCACCAAGAGAAAATATTGGGCCGTGGAACTGGTTCGAACGAAGAACAAGAATCTGTAGATTGGGTAAGAATCTCAACCAGAATGGAAAATCATCATTGAATCTGTTTTCTTCCACGTTTAGAAACTCGAGGCGAGTGCAGTTGATCAGAGACTTTGGAAGTTTTCCTGATAACTGATTGTGACCAACATCAAGTGATCGTAAATAACCACTGATAGATTCCTCAGGAAAAGTACCAGTAAGGCTATTATGCTGTAAATGCATGACAGACAGAGTAGTGTTGAAATTCTCAAAACAACGAGGAATAGAACCGTTGAAGTTGTTGTTGGATAAAACAAGTGTATCAAGAGAAAGCAATTTGCATATCTCTCTAGATATCTCTCCCGCGAACCGATTATTAGAGCATGAGAAGTACATCAGAGACGGTGGCAACAAAGGAAATGGATTTTGGAACGTGTTTGAACTTATATCAAGCATTACCTTTGCACTTTTTTGAATAACATCTTCTGATCCTTCAAAACCACTGAAGGAATTCTGAGAAATGTTTACATACCACAGCACTGGCAGTTTCCATAACCACTCTGGCACTTGACCTTCAATTCGATTGGCAGAAATGTCTAAATAAATCAATCTGGTTTTGGTTTGTATAAAGTTTGGAAACTCGGTAATATTGCACGATGATAAAGCCAAGAATTTTATGGGTGAGGGAAGATGGAGAGTTGAATTGATTTTCAAATTAATCCCAGAAAGATCCAGGTCACCAAGTGACATGAGATGTGAGAGAAGACTCAAATCAACCATGGTTTTTGTATTCATATAGGAGAGGTGAAGTAATTTAAGTGACTTGAGATGCAAGAAAATGCTGAAATCCACCTGGCCCCTCTTTGTGTTCCAGAAGGAGAGGTCAAGAGACCAGAGGCCGACTAGCTGCGATATGGATGTCGGGACGGGCCCATTGAAATTATTTTCTCCAAGGTATAAAACACGAAGTTTAGATGGTGAAGAGATGTTCCCAATCTCAAGAGGACCGGTGAAGTCGTTTCTCCCCAAATCAAGATCAACCAACGTAGGGATCATGAAAAGAGATGAGGGAACCGATCCGGAAAATGAATTTCCGGAAATCTCAAGATAAACCAGTTTGGATAGCCTGCTCATGTTAGATGGGAGCATACCTTCGAACTTATTAGAACGAAGGTCGATCCAAGTGAGCTCACTCAAATTGAGTAGCGTGGGAGGAAAGTTACCACTGAGATTGGCCGTCACGAGTCGCAACTCTGTTAGTAGGTTTAGGTTTCCCACTGAATCCGGTAGTTCACCATTGAAATCATTGACCGAGAGATCAAGATCAGTGAGATAAGAAAGATTTCCAAGTGAATAAGGAATCTTGCCAAAGAGATTGCAACTATAAAGTGTCAAAACTCTTAAGTATTTGAGATTGCTTATGGAATCTGGTAGAATACCTGAAAGATTATTCAAACCAAGATCCAGGCTCTGAAGATGTTGTAGCTTGAACAGACTACTATTAGATCTCAAAGGGCCATTGAGAAAACTGTCCTGGACGTCTAACTCAACGACATTGCCTGTCTTAGAATCGCAAGTGATGCCTTCCCAAGAACAGCAATCAGTGTTGTTCCTCCACCTCTTTGTCTTCCCAGCCATCACATTGTAATGGAATTCGCTCTTGAACTCCAAGAGAGCATCCTTCTGGTTTGGACGACACATGTGTCTAACAGGAGAAGCAATAACAAGTGTGTTAGAAAGAGCAAAGATTAAAAACATTCTCCATATCAGCACCTCCCTCTCACTAAAAGAAGGCATCGGATTTTTTTTTCCTGGATTTTTTTTTTCTTTTAAAACAATTGATGTTTATGACTTGAATTACCAAGTGGGTTGCCTCGTGCATATATGGTGGAATCAAAAGCTTGAATTACCAAGTCTCTCTGTGAAGACTAATTGCTTCCACGCTAACTACAAGAATGCATCGTGGTTTTCTTTTTTTTCTTTGACTTGTTCTTGTTGATGTGGAGAGGGCGACGTATGTGACTTTAGACCCTTGGAATGTTTTTTACAGAAAAAATTAAAATTTTGACTTAACGAAGTCTCCTGTGAAAGACTCATTGATGAATGGTCGGTCCACAAAGCCTAAGAAATTGGAGATTCAGTGTGTGATTTTGTCTTACAGATCATCAAAAGCCACAAACGCAATATCTCTTTGGGTCTCTCGACAGGCCTCAAGATTCCTTTGATTATTCAAACCCGCAAATGCAATTTTGTTTTTTGTTTTTTAAGAATGTTAACTTTTATTCAGTCAAAAAGCCATAATTTGTGTAACTTGAGTTCAATGTTTAGAATAGAATCGAAACCAATAAAGAATAAAACAATCAAATAATCAGGTGAGCTGACTTCACGAGGCAAGCCAAATTACTAATTAAGCTTCCCTCGTATTTGGTATCTCCTTTGGCTCTAATGGAGAGCTATCTATTGCGGATCCTTTTGTCAATAGATTTAATGATGCATGCCGCTGGAACCAAAATTCTCGGCTCTGTGTTGTGAATTAATCACTTGAGAGCACTAGATAGTATGAAGGAGGAGGTTCTAAATTAGTAAAATACACATCTTAACTAAATATTAGTTCTATATTAGTTGGGATTCTTAAAACATGATATACCTAATCCAATAAATTTTCAAAATTTCTCATTTGAGAATTTGTTTTAGAAACTCCAGCTATAAAATAGTTTTTGGCTCCTTCCTGAGACTACTACTAAAGATGTTCCTAGACGCTTGGCAGATTTCCTTTGATTTTTTTCAACTCGGCAAACAAAATTTCCACCACGCTTGGCAGATGTGGTGGAGGTTAATCAATTGTCTAAAGGCTCTGGTAGCCTGAAGATTCAATTCCCGCTCTTAATGGGTCGCCGAGAGAGAGTGACATTAAATGTGAAAGTGACTCGTCTCTTTACTTTAAATAAAATAGGTACGTACACGTGGATGTTTTAAAATATTTTTGTTTCGTCATTTAAAAATGTTAAAAGTTTTTTAGGTTTGGACATAAATATAAAAAAAAATGTTTTAAATCAAGGATATCACACATTTTATTTTGGAAAAATCAATAAATTAATAGGTAGTGTACAAGTTTACAAAGATAAAACATTTAGTTGTAAGAACATCTGTAATGGTGGAAATATTAATATTAATATTTTTTTAGCAATTATATATTAATATTTTTAATATCTTTTAATTATTATTTTAAATTTTAGTTTCTAAGATAAATATGTGTATTTAAAAAAGGACTTCTGTCATTACAAATTCAGGATCATTTTTAAAATTCTGAGTTTTACATACCATTTCCTAACTTTTTCCTCTTCTCTCTTACTTTTTAATTTTTTTCATATTTGAATTTTTTTAAATCATTTCTTTAAAGATTCCATTGGAGGTGGTGTAAAATCACTTCAGTTTTTTAAAACCTTAATATAGTATTAAACAAAAACAATATTAATATTTTATGAAATTAAAATATATTTAAATTCTCATATGGAAAATCTCTTCGGTCTCTCCGTATTAGAAATAAGTATAAACTAGGATAGTACCTGCGCTTTTGCGCAGGATTAATTATTATTTAAAAA
>OVBI01002797.1:0-16738 GCA_900406495.1 Sisymbrium altissimum
TTAGGGTTCGTGGCACGCCGTTCTCGGGTGAGGATGAGACGGGTGTTACAGATATTCTGTGGGATGAAATTGGTCATGTGATCCTTGGAGAAGGCACGTCCGAGGAAGGGAGGGGCTCGTTTGGTTTTAGTTGTAAGAACTCTATTCCAACATGGAATGCTTCGGGAGTTCGTATAAAACTTGAGGAACACGATGGATCTTATGTGATCCCGCATGTAGCCGAGCCATTCGTCATAAAATCTTGCATTAAGAAGGAGACAGAGTGCATGCTTGAAAAAGGGATCTAGGACGATGATGATCCTCCGAGGATGTTCAGGAAGGGGAAGCGCAGGAAGAAGCTCGTAGCCGCTGGCCCGAGTTTGTGTGGTGACAGTAGCATAAGACGCCTTCGGTCGATGGTTTGATTTTTGGAAGGGATCGAGGTAGTCATGCCAAGCGTGAAGGATCGTTGTGAGAATCCTCTTTCAGGCTGTTTCACCATTTTCGAGTCGTATTTTGACTCCTGCTTCCTTACCTTTCCTATCCCCATATTAATGCTGCAATTCCTTGCGGCTTATAATCTGGCAATGGGTCAGATAACTCTGAGGGGGTTGAGAAACTTGTTGGGCCCAATCGTTTTATGCTTGGAGGGCAACATCCGGATCGGGGTATGGCATTTGTTGGGGTGCTTTGACGTCAAGCCGGCAAAAGACCCGAAAAACATATTACATTGCCCCGAAACCGGGTCGGGGAGTTTTTCAAGAACACATCAATAAAGATGAGCCTTGGAAAAGTTTCTTCTTTTTTGTCAAGGTTAACGATTCCTCGTGAAGATATATCGTCGCAAGGGTGACAGCGAGAGGTCTTTGGTGAGCGACATCGAAGAGGCCAAAGAGGAGCTCATCCTTTCGGAGACGGTGTCCTCTACTCTGGAGCTTTATGCTTTGTTCGAATCTGGGGATAAACCCAAGATCGCAAAGTATAAGGGTGAGCTGCTCGTCGGAAGCTCGAGGTTTGCTGAGACGAAGGTGGACTTTGAGCGGATGATGAGTACGCTCAAGAGCTACCTAGTTGCCTCTACCCAAGCGCAGACGCTTAGTCCGATCTTTGAAGAGGACTCGATGCTCAAGACCGCGTGAAGTTGGGGTGTCCAACCTTTCGGGATCAAACGAGGTGATCCGAAATTTGGGGAGTTCGTTTCCCACTTTGTCTCGGGAAATGATTGCGACTGAGGCGACCCTTTCCCTATGTTATGTATTGGCCTTGCTAGCCATTGATATCCTTGTCTGTATATGTATACCCTTTGTTGCTTGCTGGGCTTTGTCCCGATGTTTTTGTCAGACTTTGTTTTTAATATGCATTGAGCTATCTATTTTAGTGCCCGTTTTAGTTTTGAGCAAAATAGGATTTCAAATGTTTGCTGTAGGAGAGCGGAGTAGTTTGAGATTTCTTACTCCCTCATGTCTTCCTTAACGTTTATGGGGGTGCTGAGAACCGTTATTATAGTTGCGATGCTTTGAGCATTGATATTTCGTCAGACGATAATATGTTTGCGTTTTTCGTATGGAGTGTTGATGAGGTTATGCCAGCATTGCTAGGAAGCGCTTTATCTGAGCTGATAATAAGTTAGTGTTTCGCATTTTAAGCTATGCGTTCATCTGGTTTTAGGGGACGCGAATAGTCTTCGGCTTACATCCCTGTCTTTTCGACGTTTTGAAACACTTTATAATCTCGTTTAGTGGTGTACTCGATCGTGTTTCCGAGTCGAGACCAGTGTGCCGTGGTTAGCGCTTACCGGGTTGGTAAGTTTGCAGTGAGGGTTAAGGCAGTGCGAGCCTGTAATATGCTGGCATGTCCTTCTCAAAGTCAAACCTAAGAACATCGTCCAGGATATACATCTCTGATGTTAGGCTAGGATATACCTAACATTTTCTTATATAGCGCGCTTCTATGTCCGTGCATGGACATTACTGAACCTTTTCTCCGTATAGGAGGTCGGGTTGATGACAGGTTTCGTCCATTGGGGCCAGCAATGGTCGCAAAAGATTTTGGTGAAACCGGTTTCATTTGCTTCAAAGTTTTGTGTGTCGGGTCGTGGATATCGGGAACAATATCGACGTATTTGTTTAGTTTTCAGGAACTGGTCCGAGAGTTTTGTTTTTAGACGATCGTCTTTGGGATCTGTGAGTTTGGAAATACTTTATTACTAGGAGTTTGGAACTTCGTTTCGAAGTTAAGAACTTTCGAAGATCCGAAACCCCTTGATAGTATCGACCAATGAAGTTCTTGAGAGATTTGTTCTGGCCTTGAGTGATCATCCAAAGGCCAGCATCCGAGGTCTGATGATTTATGAATATCTAATACTGTTTGAGGAAAGGCTTTGAGAGCTGTAAGAAGCTGTCGATGGAGTTCCTCTCGACTTTCGAGAACCACTCTAAGGCATCGCCTTTCAGGTTTTCGACGAATACTAGGCAGTATCCTGCATCCTCTTCGTCCTTTTTGATTCTTGCACATCCCATGGCTGTCCTAAAGGATGTTAAGTGGGCCTTGGGTTCAGTATTCCCATCATAGGGTCGGATTTTCACCTTCCCAGGATCGGACAGTTCTGCTGCGGTGATGCGATCCGTGAATGGCATCTTTTGAGATTCTTTGAGGACGCGGTCAATCTCAGGTGCAGCGCTTGTTGCGGGATGGACTTGAGACTTGACCATCCACATCTCATCAGCTGCTTGGTCGAACCTTTTACGCAACTCATTAATCTCGCTCCTCCTGGTAGCTCGCTGGAGATCGTCTTCTTGCTCTTGCAAGATAGCAAGTTCTTCCTCCGCAGACCATTCTCATGATCTGAGAGGTTCTCCTCTCCCTCGGGCTGATCACCATCAGGTTGATTATCCGGAAAAGGATTTCCCTCTGTGCGTGGTGCATCGGTAAGGATGCTTGTTGCAGTTGTGTTCCCAGATCGTTGGATCGGGGGGTGGACTCGATGGGTTGATCCTACCCGTTGACCGAGTTATCTACGTGTTGCGACGTAGATTACGCTTTATAGACCCGTGACCTACCGGGGCTGCGAAGTCGTGATGCCTTCCTCGAAGGGGATTGACTCTGGACTAAATTTCCTTGTAGAGGTTTCCCATCTGTTGATACAAAGAATCATTAAGCCTTTCTTGCTCCTCATTTGTTTCCAGTAAATCATCTAGAGAGGATCGAAGTTGTGCAATCAGGGTTGCGGTATCCTCTTCTCGGTTTCCTGCTCCGGACAAATTTAGATCCATCGGGATTACTCCTTCAACTGCCATGAGGTTCGATCTAGAGTTTTCGCCTTCGAGAGTAAAGATTTTTCGTAAAGCCCCCTCGTTCTAGCGCCAAACTGTGGGAACCAAGATTCACCTTAATGTGTTTGTGTAAAGTTATTGATGTGAAGAACCAAGAATCTTGGGAGAGAAGACGAAAATAAAAGTAAGAGATCGGAAAAGGAAACTAGGGCAAAACCGAAAAAAGGAAACTAGAAATCGAAAAGAGTAAAAATCGATCTATATTTATACTAGACAACTTTAAGTCCTAAGCAGCCAAAGTTTCGATGTGGGTCTTGCGTCTTTGCCTTTCTTCCACCGTTTTTCCATTAAATCTTGGAGAATCTTCCAGAATCTCATGTAGGTCGATTTAGGCTTTAGGTCGGTCTTTCCACCAGCTCAGCCCAACTTTCATCCTTCGTCTTCTGGTTTAGCGGATTCCTCTGTTTATTAAAACTTTGCGAAAACATCGATAAGTTCGCGGGAAGCTCCTGAAGAGGAAGAAAGAAGCAAGATTGAACAAGATTGTCCATCCAGCTCGGCATTTGGTACTGAGTGGGATCCTCCGACGGCTCGCTGAATGTGCTCAGCTCGGCATCTTTGAAGGAGGAAGTCAGCTCGGCAGTTTAGAGAGGAGAAAATGCTGACCTGACTGCTCAGCACCACCCATCTCGGCATCCTGCAAGAAGAAGATCCCAAGCTTCCCGTCCGTTGCTGTCCAACTTGGTGTTTTTGGCACCACCGGGACAGGAGGAAGTGACCAGCTCGGAATTTTCAGGGCAGAATTCAACTCGGCATTTCTTACTGACTAAAATGCCGAACTGAGCACCCTCAATGCAGCCTGACAGCATTCTGCTCTTAGAATCGCAACTTTTATCGGTTATTCGGACAAACCGCTAGGAAAACAGGACGATCAGCTGGACATTCAGGGGAATATCAGCCAGCTCGGCATTTCTGGCTGGACAGAATGCCGAGCTGACATCATTCTGCTTGAAAAATTGTGACTTTATCGGTTTTCGGACAAACAGCTTGTCAAACAGGACGATTAGCTGGATATTCAGGGGAATGTCAGCCAGCTCGGCATTTCTGGCTGGATATCATGCCAAGCCGGTCAGCTCACCTCCAAAATGCCTAGCTGATAGCATTCTACTCGAAGAATCACGACTTTATCGGTTTTCGGACAAACCGCTCAGAAAACAGGATGATCGGCTGGACATTCAGGGGAATGTCAGCCAGCTCGGCTTTGTTGCTCCCAACAGAGAATTACCCCTCCTCTTGATTTCTTGTTCCGCCAGAATTGCCTTATGTAGCATCTCTTCCATGCTATCATATTCTTGCAATTCCATACGATCCTGGATTTCTCAGTTCAGACCGGTGAGGAAACGTGCCAAAGTGGCATCAAGGGATTTTTCCACATCCGCCTAAAGCATTAAGGTTTCCATTTTCTGAAAATAATCATCCACATTTCTGGTTCCTTGTGACAAATGTCTGAGCTTATGGTGGAGATCCCTGTGATAATTACTTGGAACAAATCTCTTTCTCATTAGCTCCATTAGTTCTTGCCAATTAGTTATTGGTCTTTCACCTATCCTTCTCCTAAGAGTAACTACTTGATCATACCAATTATTCGCATAACCACAGAATTCAGAAGCAGTTAACCTAACCATTTTTATTTCAGAAAGATTTTGGCAATCAAATACAAGTTCAACCTTTTGTTCCTATTCAAGATAAGCATCATGATCATTTTTGCCTTGAAAGCTAGGAATTTTAAGTTTAAGGCCATCTAATCCATCATCATTTATACCGGCAAAAGGATTTTCCATACCTTGGTTCCTTCTTGCGGTTCTAGGATTGGTGCAGGTTGCTTCTCTGATGTCCTCTTCGAATTCGTCATCAAGTTGATGAGATCTCCGGGACCGAGTCCATCTGGGAGGAGCCTGGGTGGTCTGTTGGTCTTCCTGGATCCAGTCGAGACGAGTGTGCAATTCCTCCAGACCTGTATTTAACATTCGTTTCAATTCAGAGGTTAGTGCACGCATTTGAATATTGGACATTCCAGCCCAGTGGATTTCCGCCTGTTCTTCTTCACTAGACATGGTTTTCTGAAACCAATAACAAACAGATTAAGATAACTCTCCTCTCAAGTATTTATACTTTCCCACACAACTCACTAATCTTAGTGAACACTCAACAGAATTTCTCAATGTTCAAAACGAGCTGATCCGTCAAACCCAAAGGTAGTCCAAGGGACAAATCCAAAGAAAAGAAACGAGAAAAAAAGAAAGGAGAATTGTCACGCCGCGTTAACTACTCAGGATTGGATTTTGACATATCATGGTTTCTACCTGTTTTTAGGCCATGATATCTATTGATTTATTGAGTCTTTTAGTTATTTTTTGAGTCTATATGAGTCTTTACAGGTCATAGCACGAGATGGGCGTTCCAGAAGTATTTTGGAGCTTTTGGAGTCAAGCACACGGATTGGAGAATAAGGCTGGATGAGTATAGAGTTTTATGCAACAATTCACGAACGTTGTCGCGTGACACCCGCGATAGTGGCATGCGACACTCATGACGAACCTGTTTTCCAAGTTTTGGATATTTTCCTTTTTGGCGCAGAAGTCTCCATAAATTACAAAACAGCCCCAGTTCATGTTATATAAGTATTTTTAGGTTTTTAGACTTACGTATCATATATTCAATTGAGCTTTTTATCGTGAGACTTAGAGAGAGATTTTGAGAGCTTGAAGAGAAGATTTTGAACACTGTTCATCCCGGGAAAAGAATTCGAACCTCTTCAATTATATTAATCTCTTTTATGAAATCTTATTTATTCATGATGTTTACTTCATTCATTATGTCTGAGTAGTTTGTTTGTTAGGTTTACGGTTTTCAGAGGTAAAAGAAAGATTGTGAGTTAAATCGAATTTGATAGGGAAATCATTAGGTTCTTTATCTAATATTAAGCTTAAAGCTGTTTCTAACTTGATCACTTAGAAATCTGAACTTAGGTTGATTGATTGGCGCGGAAGCGTCATTAATAACTTGATCTATCTTATTTGAGCAAAACAATTATTCGCAAAGGAATTTGGTTTAGGAGTTGCGTGAACGAACAAACATGATCTTAACGCTTGTTTTAACTGTTAGAATTTGCAAAGGAATTTGGAATTCTTAGGTCTAGACATTGTTAGTCTTTGCAACAGAAGTTGGTTGATTATATCCTCGTTATTTGAGTTCAAGAACGATACTTAAGTAATTCCCTATCAATTTATTCAGCTTGCAATCCGCTTTTACTTGCGAAACACCTGAAACCTAACCTTTGTCTCATTGATTTTAAACTCGTCTCAACTCCTGCGATTGTTACTTTGCTTTTTTCACAATTAACTTACTTTATTTTCTGAGCGTAATTTAATTCAAAGAGTTTGTCGCATAACTTTAGGTCTCTAGGGATTTGATACCTTCTGTACTACATCTGCAATTCTGTGCACTTGCGGATAATTTATAGTAGTAATAAATACTCTATCAAGTTTTTGGCGCCGCTTCCGGGGACCTATTAGATTATCTTCGAAATCTTTGTTATAAAGTTTCGTCTAAGTTTTTCTTTTTAATTTTTAGTTACTTAGGCACTTTTCATCTTTCGGATTTTCGTTTCCGGTGCATGCAACCTCGTGGAGCTAGGAGCAACAAGGATAAAGAACTTGTTATTCTCATCAATCAAGAGTTAGCACATCTAGAACATACAAGCATGAAGACATCAAAATCCACAGCAATGGTTGAGCCTGCTGATGTGATCGTCGATGCAGACGGAAACAGGCGCAACGCGCAGCATCAAAGAGTTGACGCTGATGGGAACGTGGTTCTGGAGCAAGCTGATCTCCGGAATGCAAACAACAACCGTGCATTGATCCAACATGAGGAGGATGAAGAAGATCGCACTCTCGCGGACTTCAACCGACCATACCAGTTTTACGCAAATCGGTATGCGATCCGCCCACCATCCTTTGTGGGGAATGACTTCCAGATTCAGCCTCAGTACCACAACTGATTGGACAGCATCAGTTCCATGGTTCTCCAGACGAGCACCCAATGGATCATATCGAGAAGGTTGAAGATCTGGTTGGTGGAATCAAAGTTAATGGTGTTAGCTACGATTAGTTGTTTTGCAAGATTTTCCCTTACTCCCTTGCGGGAGAAGCTGCAAACTGGCTGAAATAGCTTCCTCCGGGTTCTCTCACCACTTGGGAAGCAACGAAAAATGCATTTCTCAATCACTTCTTCGACGATGCGAGATCTGAAGAGTTGAGAACAAGAATCTTGACTTTTGCTCAAGGCTCGACAAAATCCTTCAAGGCTGCTTGGATTCATTTTTAGTGATACCAGGGGGACTGTCTGCATCATCATTTCAGTCAAGCTCAGCTCCTTAGCACCTTCTTCAGAGGTGTTGACTGGAGGTACCAGATGTCGTTAGCTTCCGCCTCTAACGGGAACTTCATGGCAAGGACTCCAAAAGATACTTTGACTCTAATAAAAAAACCTAGCCTCCAGAAACAGCACGATGATGTCAGATCAAGAGAGGCAGAAACAAGCTGGAAGACTCGGA
The DNA here is from genome assembly GCA_900406495.1 of Sisymbrium altissimum. Lineage (NCBI taxonomy): Eukaryota > Viridiplantae > Streptophyta > Magnoliopsida > Brassicales > Brassicaceae > Sisymbrium > Sisymbrium altissimum. The sequence goes on from OVBI01002797.1 coordinate 7,870, forward strand.
AGCAGTCAAATCGCAGAAGTGCAGGCTAAGCTAGATTCGGTGCATAAATCTGTTGCTGGGAAAGAATAAGAAAACTGTCCACTTTGCAAAATAAGTTGACGCTATCCAAGAGAATGAGCATGAGAATGTTAATTTCATTGGTGGAGGATACCAGGGGCAGAGATTTCCGTCTCACAACAGTGGATTCACGAGGACCTATGGGAATTCATCTTACCAGCCAGTCTCGCCAAAATCAGCAGAATCAAACGAGATTAAATCCATGTTTGAGAGGCTTCTTGAAGGTCAGCAGAAACTGGAGACAACTTTCAATGGTAAGATGGACATGATGTATACTGATTTGAATGAGAAATTTGAGGCTTTTAACTCCCATGTCAAGAAATTGGACATACAAGTTGCTCAGACAGCAGAATCAGTAAAGAGACAAGAAGGGTTTCTTCCGGGTAAGACTGACATGAACCCAAGACAACACGTCAATTAAATCACTTTGGGGAGTAGAAAAGCAATGAAACCAGTGTCTGGAGAGGATGTGACTGCAGAGGATTTTGTGATGCTTAAAGAAGACAATAGTTTTGGTGTTTCTGTATTAGTGTCACCCGACACCATCGAGTATCACCCGACACCCTCATTGCCAGTGTCACGTGACACCACTGAGTGTCACCCGACACCCTCTGTAGACGAATCAGACTCAAATAAGATTGTTGCGAGCTCAACCCATAACACTTCTGAAGCGAAAAGATGACCTGAAATCCCGATAGAAAGAATCTACATGCCCAGAATTCCATACCCAGAGCCCAAAAAGTCAAAGATGGAGATGAAAGAGGCGAGATACAAGGCAATGGTGGAGAAGTTAGTTAAAAAACTCCCTTTCATTGATACAGTTAAGACTTCACCTGCTTTTGAATGTTATGTAAAGAGGATGGTTGAAAATGATTTGAGTCCTGAGGAAGGAGTATTGATCACTAAGGATCTCAGTGAAATTCTCTTAGTGATCAAAGAAAGAGAAGAAGGTGAGGGTTTCTGAACAAGCATGTGCTATGATTCAGAGTATGATACCAGAGAAGCTACGTGATCCAGGGAGTTTTGTGCAAGATTGTTTGATTTCAATAGACAGGTTTGAGCATTCTCTTTGCGATCTTGGCTCAGGTATCAATCTCATCCCGTTTTCAGTTTCTCAGCGTGTCGGACTGATAGACTTTAAGCCAACAAGAGTCCACTTGATACTTGCTGATAAGTCAGTATGGATCCCAGAAGGTTTGCTTGAGGATGTTCCGGTTAGGATTGGCAAGTGCTTTATCCCTGCAGACTTCATTGTTTTGAAATAAAATGAAGAGCCCAAAGATCCTCTTATCTTGGGAAGGCCATTCCTAGCGACTGCAGGAGCAATGATTGACTGCAAGAAAGGGACGATATAGCTTAATGTTGGTGATTAGGTGATGAATTTCAGTATGGACAAGGTAAGAAAAAGACCTACCATCGATGGTCAGACTTTCTCTATAGAGATCTCTGCGGATGCTGCTCCCCTCAAGAAACAATTAGTCTCTTCTGCTAGTTCTTAAACTCACTTGGATGACATTACTGCTGGGTATGTCAAAAAGTTGGATACTGATGAGAAAGTGAACAAGCAGGTTGTCCATGAAGAATTGGCTGAAACTTCTGTGAAAATTGCTAAGGTAGAGGATTGGAGTGGAGATCATCTCTTCACGACTACAGTCAAAAATGAGGTTCTGATCAATGATCACTTGCCTGAGGAGGATGTTTTCATGATGGAGGTGAGAATTGCAGAGTTGAATCCTAGAAAAACTGCAGGAATTCGAGTTGCAGTTTTGGTGTCCCCCGACAATACCGCCGGTGTCGCACGACACCCTTCACGAAATAGTTCAAAAATGACCAAAACTTACTGTTTTCGGGATGATTATACTGCTGAAGGTTCAACAACTATTGTTAAACAGAATATTCGACTCATCATACCCCCATTCACCTCCATTAAAGCAAAGGTACACACTTCCTCGATCCAATTCTAAACCACGTGCTATCATCAATCCTACACTTCCATCTTGTTCACACTTACGCAAGCCAAAAGGTTTTTGTAGAAAACTTGGTGTTTCTTTTGATGATTATACAGGTAAGAGAAGTATCCCTCCCATACACAGACCCCGCCCTGTTGTTATTCCTTCATTCCTTGGTACATCTCATGCTCCCACTGCTTATACACCACCATGGATGAGACGTCTTTCAAAGAGGCATCCGTTGCCTCTTTCTGACACACCTGATACCTGAGCCCCAAGACATTCAAGCTGATGATTGAAAACAAACGCTTAGTGGGAGGCAACCCATTTATAAGTAAGGTTTTCTTTAATTTTCATTTTATTTTCACTAATTTTTGTTTTTGTTTTTGTTTTTCTTGTTTCAAAAACAAAAAAAACAAAAAAAATTCAAAAAATCAAAAAAAAAATGACGAAGAAAAAGAACAGGAACTTGTGTCGCATGCCACCACTGCTAGTGTCTCTCGACACCGCGTCCAAGAGTCACGTACATCACATTCCATCATGAGAGAGACTGTTTTCTTTTGAGTGGACTTTGACGCTGGTTACTTTCTCTTCTCTTTGTCTTTTGTTTTCTATTTTCTTACCAACCTTTTGATTTACTCACACTGTGGACAGTGTTGAATAAGTCTAGGGGAGGAAAATACTGATGGATTTTACTTTTTCTTTGGTTTCTCTTTGTGTCTTATTTGAGTCAGTTTGTGTCTGTCTTACTGAGTCAAAAATTGTTGGAACTATAAGCTTTTCCTTGAACTAACCGTGTTGCTAACGCTAGAGTGACCACCCTTTCAGCCATTAACTGCAGATCCTATTGAATGGAAAACCCGAGAGTGGATTGATCTACCATATTTGCCCCTATCTGTTTGGGTATTTGATTGATCCAGAGCTGACTTCACACCTAACTCACTTAATTCTCTCATCTTGGGGCTTGGTATACATTGATCGGATTCCTTGTTCAGGTCTGAAAGATTGTTCTGTGATTATGGATTCACTCTCTCTTCCCTTCAATCTCTCGAAAGAAAAAAAAAAGGAAAAAAAAAGTTATAGGTCCAAAAGAAGTGAACGAAGGAGTTGACGGTAACCCCGTTGATTCTTTTGTTTCATGGAAGCCTGTCTAGAGCGTTCAGTCGATAAAAAAAAAAATTGATACCCTAATAGGGAAAAATCGACTGAATGAAAGTGAGAAAAGAGAGAAGAAAGAACCCTGAAGCAGAATTTTCGCAATAATCAGATACCTGAATGGGTAAGAGTTCATGAGTTCTTTGATCGATACTCCCTCGATGAGACCGCACACTTAACTTTAAAAGAGGTTAGTGATTGTGATTTCGGATGGCTCTTATGGGTTTTGGGTCATATTTGGTTTGGTTACTAAGCTTAAAGGGAAGTACGTGAAAGTGTTATCTAAGGTTGATGTTGATTGGTGTGGATTACAAAAGTGGTAAGCGATGTGATGTTCTATGGATATGGTGAGTTCCGTGTTTTCAAACCTCTTTCACATGTTTAGTTTTCAGTTTTCTCTGAAGGCAAGCAAAGAGCTAAGTCTGGGGGAGTTGACATATCATGATTTTTACATGTTTTTAGGCCATGATATCTATTGATTTATTGAGTCTTTTAGTTTTTTTTTCAAGTCTATATGAGTTTTTACATGTCATAGGACGAGATGCGCGTTCCAGAAATATTTTGGAGCTTTTGGAATCAAGCACACGGATTGGAGAATCAGGCTGGATGAGTATAGAGTTTTATGCAACAATTCACGAACGGTGTCGCATGAGACTCATGAAGAACCTGTTTTCCAAGTTTTAGAGATTTTCCTTTTTAGCGCAGAAGTCTTCATAAATTACAGAACAGCCGCAGCTCGTGTTATTTAAGTATTTTTAGGTTTTTAGGCTTACGTATCATATATTCTATTGAGCTTTCTATCGTGAGACTTAGAGAGAGATTTTGAGAGCTTGAGGAGAAGATTTTGAATACTGTTCATCCCGGGAAAAGAATTCGAACCTCTTTACTTATATTAATCTCTTTTATAGAATCTTATTATTCATGATGTTTGTTTCATTCATTATGTCTGAGTAGTTTGTTTGCTAGGTTTAGGGTTTTCAAAGGTAAAAGAAAGATTGTGAGTTGAATCGAACTTGATAGCGAAATCATTAGGTTCTTCATCTAAGATTAACCTTAAAGCTGTTTCTAACTTGATCACTTAGAAATCTGAACTTAAGTTGATTAATTGGCGTGGAAGCGTGATTAATAACTTGATCTATCTTATTTGAAAAAAACGATTATTCGTAAAGGAATTTGGTCTAGGAGTTTTGTGAACGAACAAACCTGATCTTAACGCTTGTTTTAACTGTTAGAATTTGCAAAGGAATTTGGAATTCTTAGGTCTAGACATTGTTAGTCTTCGCAACGGAAGTGGGTTGGTTATATCATTGTGATTTGAGATCAAAAACGGTACTTAAATAATTCCCTATCGATTTATTCAACTTGCAATCCGGGTTTACTTGAGAAACACCTGAAGCCTAACCTTTGTCTTATTGATTTTAAACTCGTCTCAACTCCTGCGATTGTTACTTTGCTTTATTTTCACAATTAACTTACTTTATTTGCTTAGCGTAATTTAATTCAAAGAGTTTGTCGCGTAACTTAAGGTCTCGAGGGATTCGATACCTTCTGTACTACATCTGCAATTCTGTGCACTTGCAGATAATTTATAGGAGTAATTAAAACTTTATCAGATTTCTCCTCAATCCAGTTTATAGGCCAGATCAAACACTTACGGTTTTATTTTTTTTTACTTTTGGTGTATCTACTGTTATTATTATTAGTTTTTTTTGCAACGACTATAGATCAATGGCTGAAACACACTAGAGTAACCCGGAAACCAAACAAAATAAAACTGAGAAGAAGAAAGTTGATGAGAAGAAAACTTTTTTTTTCTAATATATCATGATGAACAAGAAGTAGAAGATGAAGAGTTGAGAACTGAACCGGCTGAAAATGCTCTGATACCACGTGATGGCGAGTTGACCCGGGATTTGCTTTCAGCATGGTGAGGAATAAGGAAGCTAATAGCTTCGGTGAAGAGAATGGGTCAAAAAAGGGTTGCGGAGGTTCCCCTGATATTCCCGGCCTTAGAAGTCTTTTTATATGACTCACAAGAAGGACTTAAAAGGGATTTTTAACTGAAGTAACCTTTCAAGCAACATAACAGTTCGCAAAGGCACATAGAGAAGAATTCTGTAACTTCAAAGGAAAAGAATGGATGATCTTATTATACGAAGTGTTTGAATACTTATACAAGAGTTTCTTATCAGAAAACTAGAAAAGAAATAAAGAAAATTAAAACAGAGAAAATAACTCGCGAGTCAAATGACTCTTCGAAAAACACGGTTTGGTCAAAGTGACCCATCGGTGCCTATCCAGGTTCATTCCCAAGTGTTTTGCTTGGTGATCTTTTATCATAGTGAGTCTGGGTACGAGCCATTTCAGAAGTCTCTCGTTCGATCCTCCTAATAAGTGTCAAGGATGGATCCCTGAAGTTTGTCCTGGAAGAAAAGTCGAACGGGTCATGAAACTCGTCATCGCTCAAAGTTGGCTTGGTAGAAATTGAGATGTATCGATGTTCCGAGAGTTTGCCTCGGGAAAAGTTGGCGAGCTGTCAGTAGACTCCTCTCGATAATCAGTACGGGCGATGTCATGTTTTGCCCGAGAGATTTGTCCGTCTGGTCGCGGAATTATATGTGACACACCATCGGCCCGAGTTGTATCAAAGTGATACTCGGCAGTGCGTCTCATACCGTCCGATAAGGTCGTGTTGCGATATCCCGGCAACACTGCATCTCAATAGTCTTCCCGAGTCGTGTCTCGATAGTCTGATAATGCTCTGTCTCAATGATCCGATAAGGCCACGTCTTTGTGTCCCGATAGCGTACCATCCTGGCGACCCGATAGACCCGTGTCTAGATGTTCCGGCTGTTTGACTCAGGAAACCTCCAATATTGTTTCTCGAGCAAACTTCTTTCCAGACACTTTAGCCTGGTCCAGCCGTACTTTGTCCCACGATGACTGCTCCGGATCACTGTGGTTCGATTCATCGACCAGTTTTCCTCAGGACGCGGTCTGCCAAGCCGTCCATCGGGCTCGGTCGCGGGACACAGGATGCGGTCTGCCGAGCCGTTAGTCTGGCTCAGTCGCGGGACGCGGGATGTGAAAGAAATATGGGAAGCAGCTCCGTCAACACCAATGCGAATAACTCGGATGATGGGATGCAGCATGAACTGGTGGAGCAAAATCGGGACACTTCACAAATCGACCGGGCTAAAACACCAGAGAAGAGTAGTGATACGTCCTGAAAGGAGGATCACTCAGTCGGTATGGATTGATAGAAATCTGGCCGGAATGCAAGGAGCAACAAGGCAGATTTTTGCTGTGGATTGAAAGGGTGCACGATGGATGCAGAAAACCACCGATATTCCCACTCTCCTAAACTTCTAGATATGACACATTAGATCAGCTAGACGAGGTTGTTACTTGGATATTACACACCAAGTGATTTGCTGTGGATTGAAGGGTCGCATATCCACATATTTTTTCTTTGGATAAAATGGTGGCATGATGGATGCAGAAGACCCCTGATATTCCCACTCTCATACGCTTCTAGATATGACACATTAGATCAGCTAGGCGAGGTTGTTACTTGCATATTACACACCAAGTGACATAAAATTTTCTTCAACGAATAACAAAGAGAGAAAATTCTCAAATTCAAATCAACTCGAAGGTGTCTTTGCCAAAAGGGATTCACGCATACATACAGAAGACCAAAAGGTCTGAAAATACTTAGGAAAAATAAAAGAAATGAATTGCAAGAAGAAAAGTCAAAGAAACTCTTCATTTCACGCGGTTAGGTTGAAGTGACCATTCGGCTACCGTCCAGGTTCATCCATCGATGTTCTGGTCGAGACGTGGATGAGAAGAACAAGGTCATTACAACCCATCGCGTGATCCTGTAGGGAAAATTGAGTTTTTGCTCCAGACAAGTCTTTAGATAGCCTTAGAATTCTTGCATTAGAAATTGGTCCGAGGGAAACCTCCAGGAAAGACTCGAATCCAAATTCCTAGTTCACGTCCCGAGCATCAGTTGTTGCGGTACGGGCCAAAATTGAGAACTCTCGGTGATGGCGAGTTGGCCAAGGATTTGCATTCAGCACGGTGATGGATAAGGGAGCTACTAGCTCCAGTGAAGTGAATGGGTCGCACAAGACTTGTGGAGGTTCACTTGATATTCCCAGCCTTATAAGTCTCTTGATATGACGCACAAGAACGATTTGTAAGGGATTTGTCACTGAAGTAATCCTTTAAGCAACAGAATAGTTCGCAATGGAACAATGAGAATGATTCTTGATTTTAAAGAAAAACTGGATGATCTTATTAAGCAAAGTGTTTTGAATACTTATACAAGAGTTTTCTTGACTGAGAAGTAGAAAAATATAAAGAAAAATAAAGAAAATGACTCGCGAGTCAAATAACTCTTGGAAAAACATGGTTTGGTCAAAGTGACCCTTCGGTGCCTGTCCCGGTTCATTCGCAAGTGTTTTGGCCAGAACAGACTAGGATGCGCATGAAGTTGGCTCGGTGATCCTCAGTCATAGTGAGTTTGGTTCAAGCTATTTCAGAAGTCCCACATTCAATCCTCCTAATAAGTACCCGAAAATGATCCTTGAACAGTGTCCCGACAGAAAAGTCGAACGGGTCGTGAAATTCGTCATCGCTCCAAGTTTGGCTCGGGACAAGTTGGCGCGGGAACTGTCGGAAGACTCCTGATAGGAATCTCGGAGACGTCTCGGGCAAATCAGGGTCAGACCGTTCGGATAGCATGGAGCAGGGGACGCAGCACGATCCAGAGCAGTTTCACCGAGACAAACGAGGGATTGACCCGGCTAAACCAGTAGCAGAAGCGTTGTCTCGAAGCATAATGGAGGTTTCCCGAGACAATTCACCAGAACATCGAGACATGGACGTATCGGACCGTACCGTACGTGCTGCCGAGTACCGATTCCGAGCCACGGGCGAGTCGCGAAGAATTCCACCACCCGATGCTCGATATACTCGGGCCAAGCGAGACGTTGCTCGTACCAACTACCGAGAAGATTCACCCGATACATCCTTCTCCATCTTTGCCCGATACAGCAACCCGATAGCCGAGTCAACTTGAAACGATCATAACTCTCTCGATCCGTTCGACTTTTCTTCCGAGCAAAACTCCAAGGAACGCCTCATGGGACTAATGGAGATGATCGAATGTGAGACAACCCGTTTTGCTCGACAGGATTTCCATATGACCGAGACTCCGACTGTTAGCTGAATCCGCGTCCTGGACTGCCCGAGCCAAACATCACGAATGAACCTGGACGGAATTTGAAGGGTCGTTTTCTTCCCGATACGCGCCATTTCAAATTTANACATTTATTGTTTGCATGCTTTCTCTTCTTGCATGGATCTCTTTTGCCTAAAACATTTATTTTCTTTCTTTCTTTAATTCCCTCATGCAAACTAGATTGTATAAGTATTTGGCCGAGGCCTTAATAAATTTCAGACTTCTTTTGATTAAAAATTCAGAGCTTGAAACCTCTCTGTTCAACGTNGGCAAATCTCTCCTAAGTAGTTCTAGTGAGTCATATCTAGATACTTGGAGACGTGGGAATATCTGGGGCATTCCGCAACCTCAGTGCGACCCTACAATCCATCGGCCCATGGAGTTATTAACTTCCGAACCATCCTTATCACGCACCGTGCTGAAAGCTTACTCCTGGCTTCCGACTCATCACGTG
>OVBI01002798.1:0-16733 GCA_900406495.1 Sisymbrium altissimum
TTATTTTTAAAATTAATTTTTTATTTTTTATTTTTTTTTATTATCCATCCGCAACCGCCCGCAACCGCAAACGCTATCGGAAAGCAGCTTTTGAATTTGAGCGATTTGGANAAATGCGTTTTCTGTGATTGTTGGCAAACGCTGATAATCGCTATTATCCGCAAAAGCTGCGTTTGCGGATGGTAGCGGCTGAACCAATCAAGCCCTTAGTCATCCTGATTTCACTGAGTTGTTTCTGACTAAGTCTTCCACTCGTCGACGGCTCTTTTTCACCTTCCCAGCTGATGGCAAGTTATTCTTCTACTCTACACCTCAGCCTCAAAATCCAGAGGACAACTCTTAACTCTTCTCTGTTACCCACCCCTTGTCATACGTCTTTTCCCAACTATTTAATTTAAGAGAACATTTTATCACTTTTGACAGATGATTTTTTTTGTATTTCGTTGAAGTATTTTCGTGCAAACCACTAATAAACAAAAAAAATATATATAGTTGGGCTCTTAAAGGCTTACATGTGTTTAGCTTTAGACTTTACTCTCCCATCAATTGTCTGAAGCCCATAATAAACGTTTATCCAATTAATATCAAATCATCTATATAGTAAATGGTACTTTGTAAATTGGCCCGGTTCTTGATATCGAGAGAGAAAAGAAAAAACAACTCAATTGTTGTGAAGCTGTAGGATAGGATCATATTCATACTTAGCAAGTTGAAAGCTGTACTCTCATGTCAATTGTATGAAAGCCCTTAATAAACTTTTATCCAATTGATTTCAAATCGTCTATGTGTAATACTGTATTAGTGTAAACCAGTCCGGTTCTTGCTGGATAGAGGAAAAAATAAAAACCAATTGTTGTGATACTGCTTAACCGGAGAATCATACTTACCAAACAAAGTTACTCTACTAACTAAAAAACCAGACTCATTCACTCATACAGTTTATCTCCAAAAGCAGTGTCTCTATATTAGGCCTATTGTTTGGAATCTCCTGTGTACAGCTTATCCCAATCCTCGCCATTGCAATCGCTTCTGTTTTATCAAACTCTTCACGGAGATATTCATCAATGAATCCACCATGTTCTCCATTTTCAGCTGCAACCCTCAGTGAGCTTGTAAGCATGAGCTTGCCAGAGAGTATTTGGAGAATGATGACTCCAAAGGCAAAAATGTCGGTTTTCTCGGTGAATCTTCCGGTTGTGACGTACTCTGGAGCTAAATATCCCATTGCTGCACTTGTTTTCAGTGCTGAGAAGACTAAGTCGTCTGCTAGAAGGTTGTGAAGACCTGAATCAGCGATTAACGGGTTGAATTGCTCATCGAGTAGGATTTTCTCTACAGAGATGTTTCGATGAACAATGGTAGGCTTCTTCTGTTGGTCACTTCCATGTAAGTAAGCAATGCCTGCATAATAGATTTTGTCTTTAATACATTTTGTTCATGCAACTCAAAGAAGTGATATAAAGACTTTTACCTTTTGCAATCCCTTTGATGATAGAGATTCTTGCAGGCCAATCAAGAACTCGACCGGTTTCTTGTTCTTGTAAATCAAGAAAGTTCGAGAGCTTTCCTTTTGAAGCGAAATCATAGATGAGGAAACACTCTCCTCTTCCCCTTGAACAGCAGAATCCACGCAGCTTCACTAAGTTTTCGTGTGACATCGAGGATAAAAGCTTCAAACCGTTCATGAATTCGACTTCCTCGTTCTTGCAACTGCTTATGTTGATACTTCTGATAGCTACCGGAGAACCATCTCTCAGGACTCCTTTGAACACTGAGGTAAACCCGTTTCTGCTCATTAGGTTAGCTTCTGAGAAGCATTGCGTTGCAGATTCAACCTCTTCTAAGTTAAACCTGAAACTGCTGTTAACAACAAAGAGATGAGGCTCTTGTGAGAACTCAGCTCCGTTTCTGCTGTCTCCAAGCGGATCCCATTCTTTAGTGTAGGCAAGACTCACAAGTGGCGATGCCCTAAAATCTTTTTGCTGATCTGTGCTGAGTCTCCCCTCAGAATGCTCTGCTGTGTTACTAATCTTTTGCTTCCTTCTTCTGTAACGAAAGAAGGTCAATAAACCGGCACCGAGTAAAGTTATAGTGACGGTAATGACGCTTGAGATCAAAGCAACTTGTGGGAGTTTTGATGAGGATTTATGGCAATGTGTTTGGTTGCAATGTCCTTTGAGATAGACAGAGTCGGGAATGTTATGAAGAGCAGATTTATCAGTGTCTATTTCACCCGGAGGCTGCTTGAGTTCGATGTTTGCATCGTCGAAAGCAGAACAAGCTCTCAAAGAAGGGAACTCCGTGCCACATAAACCAGTGTTGTTCTCAAACTGGAATCTCCCATTCAACTTCTTGAGACCTTTCACAAGTTCAAAACATATCAGACAAAGAATCTAGTTTAGAAAACACAGAGAATAAGTTTTACAAGAAGAAAATTTAAAAACCATCATAAGTACTTACCAGGAGGAACAAAGCCAGAGAGAGTATTGTTGCGCAAGTCAAGAGTTTCTAGTTGAGATATGTTGGCTAGGGTTTTAGGGATTGTTCCTAAGATATCATTGAAGCTCAAATCAATCCTACTTAACATACTCAAGTTTCCCAAACTCGAAGGAATCTCTCCGGTTAGTTTGTTGTGTTGCAGAGACAACACATTTAGCTTCTTCAAGGATCCAACGTTCTTTGGTATCTTCCCTGTTAAGCTGTTGCAGCATAGATCCATAACTGCATCAAAAGACAACAAAACCATTCAAATGAGATCGATGATTCATCGGTTTAAAAGATTGATGAATGCCAGAAAGATCTGTTTAGTGTAGTTTAAGGTAACTCAGCTCTATGTCTACCCTAGGCTCTGGCCAAGTCCCGGACCTTAAGCCAAGCTAAATTCCGGTTAATCTAAACCGATTTAGAAATTGTCTGATGCTAACCTTGCAAGCTAGCCATGGAGCCGATGGCTGCCGGAATCTCGCCGGAGAAGTTATTAACATTGAGATAAAGATCTGATAACTCAGTGAGATTTGTGATCTCTTGAGGTATCTCTCCAGAGAGACTATTGTAGTGTAAGTAAAGACCTGACAAGCATTTGAGCTCCGCAACCGCCGGAGACAGTTTTCCAGTAAGACGTTTCCCTTGTAACGATATGTTTGCGACTTTCAGATGCTGGTTGCAGGCGATGCCTTCGAAAGATCCGTCGCATGGGTCGCCATTAAGAGTCCATGACTGGAGAAGCTTGTTATCGGGGTCAAGCGACGATTTGATCTCCATTAGAGCTTTCAGCTCGGCATTTCCTTGGACAGTAGGTGAAGTTGAAAGAAAGATTGAGAGAAGAACAAGTAACGTGGCATGTAAGGCAGCCATTACTGCTCTTTTCTCATTTATCTCTCTCTGTTTCGCCTTGTAAGCAGAGGTAGATGAACTTTTGACGAGAGACCAAGATTTGTCTTAAGCTAAGTGTCTATGACTTTTCTTCTCTCTCTCTAGAATTCTTCTCTTTCTTGAAAAAGAGAATAAGCTACGGAATTTATGGAGCAGAGTACTCTGTTTTCTTATGGTGTTTGGAGCTATCTCTTCGTTATTGTCGCTAGATGAAGAAAAAATGGAAACTTTCAAAGAGGGACCCAACTTTAGAATCAAGGGGGGGAAATTTTCTGTTTGTTTCTCGGAATTGGTAACTCTAACTTTAACACTCGTGAATCGAAGTTTTGTTTTTCTGCAAGAATATTTCTTGTTTTAGAGAGAATAGGAAGAGGAAGAACATAGCTTAGATGGTGAAAAGTGGGAAGACAACAAAGCATTGAATACTCTGTCTCTGTGTCTCCAAGAGAGAGAGATAGATAGAGACGTGTACTGCTTTTTGAAAAGGAAGGCTAAAATCTTGATGACTTTTTTGGTTGATTAACAGTTAATGTTCACATTTGTAACTCGTAAGTGTGGAATGTGGTGTATTTCATTGAAATGTACTGTAATTAGCTTTTTACTAATGCTCACATCTAGTATAATTCCTAAATTTTTTATTTGAAGCAAAATACACTTGTTGGATAACCAATTTTTTAGACCGAATTAAATAGTCGGTGCCCTAAATGTTATTGCCAACAGTATAATAAGGTTATATGTAGACTATCACAACATCGTTAAGTAATTGTGATCATACCGTCGGTTGCGTAGAGAAGCCGTTATCTAACACTTATGTGTAGTTTATAAATGGTAAAAGTGTAGAGCGGCTTTAATGTAAGAAAATGATATAACGAGTGTAGTTGAAGTTCATGTTTGGCGATTGGCACTTTTGGCTTATAGTCATAACTTTGGGAATCATTTTGAAAATTGGATCATCCTTTTTCTTCCTTTTCAACACTCTTTCAATTCGCATTATCTGAACATGCCACGTGCGCGTACGTGTTTACTCGTGCATACACATACACATACGTGCATCCATACATAGTCTCTATTAACGAGTAGTTTTTTTGGATGAGAATAGTTGATTAAAGAATCTTTTTGTTTAGATCTGTATGTCTTATAATGTTCTAAAATGATTACTAAATACTAATATTAGTAATAGTATATACGGTTTACAAAAAGTCAATGATAATATCGAGATTTAGAGGACAATCATTCCGCTAGCTTTTACTTTGAATGCTAATCAATAAAAGAATTGAGCTTAGTTATTTAATTAGTTGTGATAGAATACTAGTATTCGTTAGTTCATGTATTAAAAACCTAACTTGGGGCTACAACATGTTTGACTATTAGAAGAATCCAATGTGGACTCCAATATTCATCTGTTAGATTGGTCTGTATGCTCTTTAATTTATACAAACCATGACCACTAGTATTCTTCCACTGTGTGACAGATTAACAACGAGATTGGTGCAAATAATTACAAAACAAGTTAGTGGAGTAATGAGAGGCGAGTAAAACTAGAATATGAAACTGTTTAGGACGACGAGTGCAATGTGAAATCATAAAAACCTAATTTCATTTATTGAAAAAATATGAACGGAAGAATTTGGTGATATGAATAAGCAGTGAAGTAACTAATTTGGCTAATAATGTTCTTTGCTATCGCCGTATTGGAGACTACATTACTGCTTGTTTCTTAACTTTCTTTTTCGTTTTTTTAAGTGGATATAAATGTGGATAATTGTAGTTCTATATATCTTTTCTTCGAATTAGTCCTGGGAATTTAAACCGAAACCGAAGAACCGAGGAACCGAACCAAAACCGAACCGAAATAATGGAACCGAAACCGAACCGAATTTTTGTGAAATATCCATTGGATATTAAGTTTTAGATTTTCGGATATCCGAACCGAACCGAAACCGAACTGAAAACCGAACGGATATCCGAATACCCGAAATATAATTTATATATCTAAATATATTGGTTATATTTTGTAAACCTAACCGAAAATTATTAAAAAAACCGAAATATCCAAAATTACCCGAAATTTTTTATCCAAAATATCCGAAAATATCCGAAATATCCGAAATTATCCGATATTTTACCGAATTATCCGATATTTTTACCCGAATTATCCGAAAATATCATAAAACCTAGAACCAAACCGAAACCGAACCGGATCCGAACAGTTTTCGGATATAAGTCGGTTCTTAAATAAATTGTTAGAACCGAACCGAAAACCGAAAGAACCGAACCGAAACCGAACCGAATTTCATGAAAAACCGAATGGTTCTAAATTCTTTGTACCCGAAATATCCAAAAACCGAATAAACCGAACCGAACCGAACCGTTTACCCGAACTCCCAGGGCTACGTCGAATAATCGTATTGTAAATCAAAATTTCATCAGTTAGACAAAAAAAGAAAAAAAATATTAATCAGAATTAAAGGTTTTCAGGTAAAAACCATAATGCCAAGTATTATTTTTGGAACAAAAAATTGGGGACACATTGATAATTTCTATCGGAGAACTTTTTATCCTTAAAATCATTTGTTTTTTACCTTTTGGAATTTGAAGATGGAGGAAGGAAGACTTTTGAGATACTTTCTCTTTTCTTTAAATACTTTGATCTTTAATCGATTGTTTTACTCATAACTTTTGTCATTTTCTGTATCTCTTTTCTTGCTTGTCTCTTTTTGAATCTATAAGATCTATCTTTTAGAAATTTTGAAATTCTTATACTATTGTTATTGGAGGTTTAGCTTAAGATATTAATTAATACTAAAGACTATGCTATTAGCGCCGGTCTCCACGGCCTGCTTTTAGATCAGGAACCGAAAAAATTCAATTTTCTTTTCTCCCAGTTTTCTTTCAATACACAGTGAAACATTCCATAAAAGTGCCCTTTGATTAGACCATCACAGACGCTATACATAAAAAGTTCCAACCGTTAGTACAGTATTGCTGTTTTCTTACTGTTGTATTTATATGATTAAGGAAGACTAATGCAATAATCTCTCCACCATTCTCGGTAGAAATGTCGACTTTTATATATACAACATTCTATGAAAGCAAGAAAAGCAAAAAACATACAAATATCATAACGCAACATAAATAATTTCAACTGCTACAAAGAAACTTGCCAACTAACCTTGAAATTTGAAAGTGTTACAACAATCTAGAAATCATTCAAATCAAACAAATGGTTCATAACAGTACACTTTAAGAAAACAGAAAAAAAACAATTTATCCAGTAGAGAGTTTCATTCTCAAAATGGATAAATAATTAAAAACAAATGGCTACACAATCAATTTAGGAGCAACGTTCGTATCTCCACGTACCAAATCTTCATTCTCTCGCCACACCGCATGAACCTCGTCTGTACGAAACCGCTGCGTAAAGGTAGAGTCTTGGATCGGCGTTTCAATACCGTTAACAAACGCGAGTAGACCAGTGTAAGCAATCATCGCTCCATTATCGATGCAGTAACGGTCATCCGTTGCAAACAGCCTACCGTCACGTTCAGAGCACATTGTCCTCATCATGTCCTGCAAACGCTCGTTACACCCAACACCACCAACTATCAAAACGTCTTTCTTGTCACAATGGGCCATCGCTCGTTCTGTTATCTCAACCAACATCGCAAACAACGTCTCCTGCAAGATCAACAGTCATCTCTCTAAAAAGTTCAAAACTTTGCATTCAATTTTATCATTTATGAACAAAAGTGATAGAGCCTTACTTGAAGGGAATAACACAAGTCAGCTGGTGTGCACTCGTTATTCTTGAGCTTCTCCTCCGCAGTAGTTTCGATATAACTCAAGATTCCACTGAATGATACATCCATACCTTTAACAGCATACGGGAGATCAATAAACTTTTCTCCTTTCTTGGCAAGCTAGTAAACAACAACAAAACAAACGAGTTAACAACATGGTTCTTGAATCTTGATAGAAACGATAAAAGTCTTCTCCTTTCTCCACAAGCTATTAAACAACAGGAAACAAACGAGTTGGTTCTTTAATTTATTACCTGCTCAATGTTATAACCGGGACTTGGATCATTGGAGAGATTCAAGACTCTAGCGAAACGGTCCAAGCAATTACCAACAGCAATATCAATGGTCTCACCGAAGATACGGTATCTCCCTTCACTATAAGCAATCACCTGAGTGTTCCCACCACTCACATACAAAACAACAGGATCATCAGCTCCAGTAACAACTCTCCCCATCTCAATGTGAGCCACACAGTGATTCACAGCGACTATAGGCTTCTTCCAAAGCTGTGACAATACCCTAACAACAATAGCTGAGACCTGCAACGGCGCTCCCATCCCAGGACCTTTAGTGTAACAGATGCAGTCGATTTCATCAGGGGTCAATTTAGAAGTTTCGAGAGCTGATTTGACTAAAGGAAGAACGTGGTCTAGATGGTGATGTGCAGTCTCTCTAGGAAGGAAACCGTGACCAGGTGGTGTTATGTATGTATGTCGTGGATTAGCTAAGATTGTACCGTCTAATGCCACGATGCCAACACCAATCTTGTTAGCTGAACCCTCGAAACCAATAGCTATCTTTCTCTTCATTTCGTTTCTGGTCTTAAACAACAGAAACTCTCTCTCTCTGCTTATACAAGAACAAAACCAGAGCAAGGCAAAACATCAAACTAACGGTAAGATGAAGAAAGACTCAAACCCTGACTCCTAATTGATTCGTACAGTTCGTTCATGGACTGGTATTGGTATTGAGAGAGAGATTCAACAATTGGGAAACAGAAGCATCTAATGTAAGAAACTCTTCATGTAAGAATTTACAAAGACATACCTCAACTTGTCGGAGTCAAACTGTTTCGACCAAAAGCTCACTTATTTTCAGTTCCGACCAATGTTCTTCGGTTAAAAGAAGACACTTTGTCTCCTTCTCTTGTCGGTTTCAGAAGCTCGAACGAAACTAATACTAATCTATACCGGTTTCACTTTCGCGTTCCAAAGGTTGTCAAATCAAGTCTAGCCTAGGAAACAATCAGGAAGAAGCACCGTTGAAATTTTCAGCTTCGTACTTTTCCGGCAAGGTGACGTTTGGATCAGAAACAAGGGTTTCTCCACAAAAACTGGGTTACGGAAATGGGCTTCGTATTAACGTCTTTGAGTCCATTGACATCATATGGGCTTCAATTGGGTCTTACTAAACGACAAATCATGGGTTCATTTTGATTATATGTTGCTAGTATCATAATGAACGACGCACTTAACTTAGAAAACATATATATGCTAATATAGTTCATGTTATGATATCAAATAATTAACTGCAATCAGATCACATTCATATATAGAATTAGAAAAAGTTGCAATCTTATTTCTTTTATTTAACCCACTATTCTTTATTTGATTATAGATTTATAGTTGCGAACAAATAAAATCAGTTTTTGCAATTAAAAGTGCAGAGGCAGCTTTTTGTTCCTGTTATGCATTTTCCTACTCCATGGAGTCTGCTCCACTTCGCAGTACATTCAGCAGCACAGTGTTTCGGTTCACAGATTCTCTTTTCTACAAAATGTTCATGACAGTACTCTTGTGCTTGTGACTCCATCGTCACCACCCCTAGATTAATCAATATTTAAAACATATGTTAATATCATCTCAATTTTTTTTGGTTATAAATAAGTGAACAAAACACCATCAGGTAAAAGAGAAAAAACAGAAAAAATATTTAATAAATTTGCAGTATAGGACAAACCTAGAACGAGAATAACCATGAAAATAATAAGAACAGTGGCTTTAACCATTTTTGATGACACAGTAAAAAAAGAAGAATGAAAAGCAATGGATGTAATTGTATTGCATTCGTGAGTATCATATATATGCACGAGAAATTGGATGCATACATATATATTTAATTAAAAATAACAAATTATAAAGAAAATGGAAAGAAAAAAAATCAACTAGTAATTAATTAGATGCTCGAAACGGAAGAAAAATAAATTGAAAAGACATCTAGAAATTAATTAAAAGTGAAAACAGATAAGAACGTAACTGTTATTTTTTCACAAAAAGTGGATCCGTATTAGGATTATTCTTTTCCTTTCTTTTTTTGCCTTCTTGTTTTTTTGTGGCCAGTTGTTATTCATGCCACCTGTTTAGCCATCCATAATCCCGCATTAACCAGCAAGATGCTCAAGGATATACAGAGACAAAAGATTCTGGAAGACATAGCCCGCATTCTTCAATCTCCCATTTTTCAACCTCCCAACTTTTATAGTTGAATCTGAACTCAAAGACTAATTCCGCAGAAGTCACACTTGTTTCAAACTCGAATACGACCAGATGCTTCTTTGAAGGTGGATAAAATCCATACCTTAAATCAGAATCTCCGGAGTTAACAATGACACCATTCAGTTTGTTCTTGATGCGATAAGATATAGACCCCATACTATAATCACCAGCCTCAACGTCACCTTTCTTAACCATCAACATGCAAGCTTTAAATCTCAAGGACGTAGGAAAATGTGTAACAGATCCATTCCATTTAATTGACAGGGAACTCCCGGTGGCTCGGTACGTGAAATATGTAGGTACTTTTTCTCCTGGCAAAACAGCAAATCCTTCTGCCGATGTCTCTATGATAAGGTCTCTTGCTTCTTGATTCAATTTGAAACAGTTAACAAATCTGAGCTCAGTAAACTCTGTCCTGTAAAACATGCAATCAAGTCTCTCGAGGGACTCACAATTGTCTGCATGTAGGAATTCTAATGACTCTGGAAGCTGTGGGAGCGAAACCAGCTTTGTGCATCCACTGATTACAAGTTTCTCTAGACGAGGCATTTCAGGAAAGATTTTCAACAACGAGAACGGAAGGGACTTTAGCTTTGAGCAACCTTCCAAATACAACTCTTCTAAATTATGAAGATGTCCAATAGAAGAAGGGAGTTCCAGAAGATTTGTGCATTCGGCTAGAAGCAAATCCACCAGATTAATCATATTCCCAATAGAAGAAGGTAACTCCACAAGACTTGAGCAGCCAGTGAGAGACAACCTCTCTAGATTAGTCATATTTCCAACAGTAGATGGGAGCTCCACTAAACTTGTACAGTTACAAAGATCCAATTCGCGGAGATTAAAGGCAGTTGAGAGATCTGGAAGGCCCTTTAGATCGATGGAATTATTCAAATTCATCCACTTAAGATTTCTAATCGTCTGTAGAGAAAAAGAAAAACATCAATAACGGTCGGTTTTCAGCTAAAGCATATTATTGTTTAAGAAGGTACATTATAAATAGATTCGAATTAAACTGAAGTAATACAAAGTCATTAAGAGAGAAATATTTGTACTTACTTTAGTTCCTTCCCACAATTTCTCGAGGTTGCTATTAGTCATGTTTATTTCCACCAGGAACTCCGGATTAAAGTTACAAGGCAGACATGTCATACGAAAATAATCCCAACGCAAAAATCTAAGATTTGGAGGTAGATAGTTCAGACTTTTTAGGTCGTACCAAGTGGGATTTCTAGGATCAGTATTGTCCTCATCAGAATCATAAAAATCATCGATTCTTAAGAATTGGACATTGGACATTTTTTCAAAGGCTCCTTCACTTACCTTCAACTCCGTCCCCAACTTTGAAAGCTTCAAATCTATGCCTATAACACTTCCACTACCCTGAAAAAACGAACCCAAAGATACATAAGCTTCATATATGATTTGTTACCAAATTTTGTAGTGAGAAACGCAGCCAAAGACTAATATGAAAACTTACTAGTTTATCATTATGTAGTACTTGGCAAATATCTCCTGCATCAACCAAAAACTGACGCTTCCCAGGTTCGTTAGGGGATTGTGTACGAACAATTTTTCTACCCAAACGCACTAGCAGATCATGCATACTTATATCTCCCCAGATGGTTATGGATATGAGAGATTTCTCAGCCAAAACACGAAGACCATCTTTCACACCAACGAAATTCTCTGAAAGATATGCTTCCACTTTGTCAATTGGTCCATAATTGGAAAAGCAGGCTATATAAAGAAATAAAGCTTGATCTTCATCGGATAAGGCATCATAACTGAACTTTAAAATACTCTCTATTTCTCCATCAAGTCTAGTTCTTAACCTTGGTAGTGCCTCTTCCCAATCCTTCTTGGACAATCCTTTGAAATAACATCCCATAACACTTAGTCCCAGAGGGAGTCTATCGGAAAGTCTTGTCACTTCCCAAGCAAGGTTCTCAAAACCATCATATGGGAAATTTTGACCAAAAGCATTCATGCAGAAGATTTCAAGAGCCTCATCGTATGGTGGAAAACCAACCTCGTAAATACGGTTAATCCCATGAGCATTTAAAAGCTTTATATCTTGTGTTGTGATGATAATCCGACTTCCAGGTCCAAACCACTGAGTTTCTTTCACCATGGCATCTAGTTGCATCAAATGGTCCACGTCATCAAGAACCACAAGCACTTTCTTGTCTTTTAACCTGTCTTTCGCAACTCCTAAATGATGAATCTTGACATCCTCATGGTTTATTATTTGGGACAGGAACTCGTTCTGTAACTTCATTTTCGTACTGTACTCACTGTAACCAAGTCTTGGATAACGTCTTTTAATATCATCCATGAAAACACTAAGTTGGAACTCATTAGAGTGTTCGGTAAATAGAACTCTAGTAATGGTACTCTTACCAATTCCAGAAGGACCCCAAATCCCTATCATCCTCACTTCATTGGAGCCTAGGTGTAATAACGGTTCCAGCTTTTTCATATGCATACTCATCCCAACAAAGTTGTCAAAATCACTTGATGGCGCAGAATTAATTAGCTTGTTTGAAACATCAGCAGCGATTCTTTCGATCATGTCTGCTTCATTATCCTAGAAATAGGAAAGATGCATGAAAAATTCACACAGGTTTTCCAATTATATGAATTGTTTTTAGCTGGATATATATATATATATATATATATATATATATATATATATATATATATAATATCATTTGGGCAATTTTCAAGAATGTCACATTCTATGTTTTCAGAAGAAAATGATCTGAAAGATATTAAAATATACAACTTTCAAAAAAATCAAGCTTCGGTTTTAATTCACGCCTTCATAAATAACCTAATAGAGATAAAATTTAGAGAATGATATAAATTTTCATAAGTTATGGTCTTTTTTTGAACAAACACCTTTTTGTTATGTGTTGATATTACATTTTGATGTCTTGGAAAGAAAGTTTAAGAGCAATTAAAAGTTAAGCTGACAAACCAGGTGCTTGAATCGTAACCAGCGATTGTGGCCACCTTCTCCAAAGCTTGTCTCCAACGCTCAGTATCCTCCTTAGTTTTACCCAAGCAAGTTTTTCTGAAAACTTTCCCAAAATTTCCTGTCAGCTTCTTTACATGAGACGGGTCTACTTTATAGAAAATGGCCATCACAGATTGACCCTGCTCTTCCCTGCACTTCATAATCTCCACTAACTCGTCAAGACACCACTTAGAGGAGGCATAGTTCCTCGAGATCAAGATGATCGACATCTTAGATCCTCTAATCGCACGTATGAGTTCGGGACCGATGGATTCTCCTCTCTCGATCTTATTGTCGATGAACACTGTGATTCCCTTTCTTTGAAACTCCTTTTTAATGTGACTGAGAAAGTTACTGCGGACATCTTCCCCGCGGAAGCTTGGAAAGACATCGTGAGTCCAGATGTGAGAGGAAGAAGATGGAGGAAGTGATGGAATAGAAGAAGATGGTGGTGATGATGGAGACAAAGAAGAAGAATCGAATTCTTTGTTTTCTTGATTGGGTCTGATTTTTCGAATAATCACGATGAAGCTTACTGCAGCAGCGACGATGGTACGGAAAACAGAAACATCCATTTGCGAAGAAGAATATCGATTTCTTGGTTTTCTTGATGGAATCTGAATTTTCTAAAAAAACATGAAGAAGCATACTGCAGTGGCAGCAAGAATGGTAAAAGAAAAGAGGAAAGAAGAAGAACGAACAAGAAGATTTCTAGATAAGATATGTGGGGCAAGAATGAATCAAAGAGTCTTGTGGAAAAACTGTATGTTTAATTGAGTCAATTGCCACAAAACGTTGACTCTATCAAATTTTACAGAGTTGTGGGAAACTTGCCACCGAAGAAAAGTAATGTGCCTCAAGTTGACTTTTAATGTAGAGTACGACCATTCTTTCTGGGAACAATCCGTTGTTGCCATCCTATTCTGTGAAGGAAAAGGCAAGGAAGTGCAGAAGCAATTTCAAGAAAGCAGTAATCAAAATCAATGTCTGCACACCGGAATTGATGACTTCACACTTGAAATTTCACAGCAAAGGGATCAATCTTCTCTAAAAGCTTCATAATCTTTCTCGCACGGGGTCGTACCAATCTTTCTTTCAAAACATTTGGGCTTCGTTTGGTTTTCATATTCATTAGGCTTAGTTACATTCTTGTAAAGCTTTGTAAATGAAAGCCCATTTGATCTTCTTGTCAACTAATTCTTAGCTGCACGTGCTTTGTGATCCAATTATCATGATTCGCCGTTGATTAGGCGCTAAGCGGAAAAGATCCACTGACGAAAATGATGGTCCAAGTAGTTTATAGCATCAAAAAGAAGTGGTACCACGCAGCCACAACAAGAGCACCTTCTTCAGTTCTTCCCAACCATTGACCGTTTAATCGATAAATTAAAGCCTCCTCGTGCTTGAGGAAAGAACATTAACTAGATAGCCAACATAACATTAAGTTCTTAGGATTATTAACTAGATTTTCCATTAAAAAAATCTGATTAAGGAAAACAAAACTTTTCTTTGATAAAAATATATTTTAAAGTAAATTTTAACAATATACTAAAACTACTTTTTGAAAATAAGGACTCTTAAATATAAAAAAAATTATGGAAACTTGAGGTTAATACCTTTTTAATTGCATTGTGGCACTCTCTTAGATCTTATGATGGCTGCAAGCTCATTTATTTTAGAAACGATTTTCTCTTTTAAATCGTTAAAAATATTTTAAAAATTAAGAATATACCAACATTACCGTATATGGGATCTTGTATGCGAATCTCTACCTCGTTTTTAGGCGTTTTCACCTCCAAAAATTCTATCAACACAATCAAGTTTCTCAATCTCTATTGATGGAAAGATGGTTTAAAAAAATGCATACGTCTCATTAATCGTTGTTGAAAAATTTGCATACAACACATGGGACTAAAGCTATTATTCTTATTTTTTGTTTTCTCCTTTAACCCTTAACAAAAGAATATAAAACATCATTTCAAATTAATATTAGAAAATGATCACACAAAAGAAGATTATAATATTGTGGCACTCTTTTAGGTCTCACGATGATTGCTTGTTCATTTTCTTTAGAATTAATTTGGTTTTTAGATTGTTAAATATATTTTTGAAAACAAAGAATATGGTAACATAACCACATATGGGGGGGGGTCATCTATACAAGCTCTGCCTGGTAGGTGAGAGAAGTAGCAACAATATCTTATTTTAAAAAGTTTAGATTAGGGTTAGCCATAAATTTTTAAATGCTTTCACCTCCAAAAATTCTATGAATACTATCAAAATTCTCTATCTCTATTGATGAAAAATATGTTTTGAAAATGCACACGTCTGAACCCTCTATTCACTCTGGTATAATAAACAATATATTATCATAAGTCTATCCAATCAATTTCCGTAAACTCTGAATTTTTTTCTTTTTTGTCACCATATAAATTCATCGATCAGATTATCAATTTATGGATTGATGCAGAGTCAATGTTTCATTTCTATATAATACATTTTACTGAATCAAATCAACCAAGACAATGAACTTTTTTTATAAAAAAAAATATATAATCAATACGACAATCACACTAACAGCTTCTTGCGTAAATTTTATTCAACTTAATCTCTGAAAGTGTTTGAATAAATTCTATTTTTTCGTTGTTTACCTTGACTTTTGCTTTTTGGTACACTTAAAATAAGAATAAGTTGTCAAAACTAAAAAATAAATTAATATTTGCTAGTTGAATGATAAGCTAAACATATTGATCCTTGCATTTATGATTCACAACAATATATATTAGATGTGCATAATTATATGTGTGGGTATAAGTTTTCAATAAAAACTGCCCTTGATTTATAACCTAATAGGTTTGTCTGTTATATCTAAAATGATTAATGAAGAATTACAAATTCTTTTTCTATCATATTATAGTTTAGAATAGACTTGACCTTAAAAGAGTAGTTTGGCAAATTTATTGTTCAAACACGATCCCAAAAAAATATAAAATTGGGTTTAAAAAACAAAACTTATCTCGCAAAATATCAAACAATAAAATGTTCAAAATCCACGAAAAGAGAAATGAAACCAAATGTGAAATTGTGATTTTTGTTTTTGTTTTAGACATGTGATAGGGCTACTCACTGGATCACAAACTAATTTGGAAAAATTAGTCTATACTGAAATCTAAATCTTTTTTCAGTTATGACACATTCACACTTTTTAGTACAATAGCTTAAGTTTAAGTTTGAAAGATGTATTGATACAATAATCTTACAAATATTTTTCTATATATTTAGCATATTTTAGACATACAAATTTTTATTCGTATATATTTGTTTTAAATAATCATTTTGTATAATCAAGAAAAAAATAGGTTAGAATCAATGTACACATGTATTTTTTTATGAATTATGTTACTTTTAATGAAACAAAATTTGAATATAAACACATAGATATTCATTAATAATATATGATAAATTACAATAAATAAAGAAAAGGACAATAATTTATTATTGGAATTAAATGCATACAAATACCAGATAAAAAAAAACAAAATATATAATTAAAACTATGGTTGATTCTGGATTTGAGGTAATACAACTTTATCTTGCGTATTACCAATGCTCCCGAAAGCCATAGATTATCCACCAGATGTTGATGCACCAGCAGTTCTGTGATCATCACCCATCACTTGATTTTCCCTCCTATGAACAATTTCATCAACTATCATGTGCGCTTCATTAATTGGGAGTCGCTTAAGGTGATTCTTCTCAGCATCATTTAAATCCTCCATATTATCAATGAATTCATTTAAAGAAGCTTGTGTAGTGAGAAAATGATCACACAAAGGAGGGTTTGAGTATTGTGGCACTCTCTCAGGTCCCACGATGGCTGCAAACTCATTTATTTCGGAATTGATTTTCTCTTTTAATTTGTTAAGAACATTTTGAAAAACTAAGAATATACCAATACAACCGGATATGGGGTCTTGTATGCCTCTGCCTCATAGCTGAGAGAGGTAGCAACAAGATCACGTTCCCAAGAATTTAGACTAGGGT
>OVBI01002799.1:0-16708 GCA_900406495.1 Sisymbrium altissimum
TAGGGTTCGTGGCACGCCGTTCTCGGGTGAGGATGAGACGGGTGTTACAGTGTCTTTGGGATTATGGAAATTGTTGGGTTCCCAATAATTACAAACTAAACGCTTAAAAACTGTATACAAGAATATTTGAGGCATAAAAATTAATAATTTTTTATTGATAAAATAATTGCGGTTGGACCCAAAAGAAATAAATATAACAAAATTCCAAAAGATTTTAGTTTTGTAATAACTCCATGTAAAAACTCCAGATACGATGACATATATTCAAAAATGATTATTTACAATCCAAGCTAGTGTAATGGTACATTTTTTTTTTTACTTTTTTGAATGTGTTTCCAAATAATTAAATAATTAAAATTGAAATTTCTTTTTTCTTTTCAGAATGTATTATGAGAAAAACGGATATTACTAATCTGTATATGACTCACCAAATTTTCATGAATGTGCTCAAGAAAAAAAAAAACATTTTGATAATCACCAATGATTACGATTTCCTCATTACCATTAAGGCATTACATTGCGTAGGCAAACCTTTAATGTTACCATGAACTGAAGGTTGCAATTATAAACTCCATAAAATAAAGAAAGTAGAAACGATAAGGGATTGGGGGATTATGAACAATGGAGGTGAACACCTCCGAATATAAATATTTTGATCCAATTGCAGTTTCCAAGACTGAAAGAGTAGAATTCTTGGTGTGTTAGATGAATAAGTTAAGTATTTTGGCATTTCTAGAATATTTTAGGTGTTTGTAATGTAATTTCTTAAAGTAATAAATATACGATGTAAAATAATAAATTGGGAATATAATATTATAAAAATACTAAAATAAAAATTAGAAACAGTATAATAAATTTAAATGAAAAATATAATGCATTAAAATATTATATATGTATATAAATTTAGTGATAAAATATTATGAATATTTGAAAGTAACTTATTCAAATATTCTAGAAACACCAAACTACTTAACTTATTTATCTAACACACCAAGCATTCTACTCTTTCAATCTTGGAAACTGCAATTGGATCAAAATATTCATATTCACAGATGTTCACATCTATTGATCATAATCCCCCAAGCTTATATTGTTTATACTTCCTTTATTTTACGGAGTTTATAACTGCAACATTTAGTTCATGATAACATTAAAAGTTTGCCTACACCATGCAATGCCTTAATGGTAATGACTAAATCGTAATCATCGGTGATTATCAAAATGTTTTTTTTTGTTGAGCATATTCATGAAGATTTGGTGAATTATATACAGATCAACAATATCCATTTTTCTCATAATACATTCTAAAAATAAAAAAGAAATTTTAATTTTAATTATTTAATTATTTAGAAACACACATAAAAAAGTAGAAATTTTTTACCATTACGATGGTTTGGATTGTAAACAATCAGTTTTTTATATACGTCTACGCGTCTGAAATTTTTACATGGAGTTATTACAAAACTAAAATCTTGTGGAATTTTGTTATATTTACTTTTTTTGGGTCCAATCGTAATTATTTCGTCAACAAAAAAACGTTAATCTTTATACCTCAAAGTTTCTTGTATACGGTTTTTAAATGTGTTTAGTTTGTAATTGTTAGGACCCAATAATTTTCATAATTCCAAAGATACGTGATAGTAATATTAAAAATATTAGAACTTGGAGAAGCCATATATTAAAAGATCCTATAAAAAAAAATTCAAAGAAATGATTACATAAGGTGTGAGTTTATATATAAGGAAATGCATTAACAATAAAAAAAATAACCAAATCAATATCATAATAGCTACCAACGCAGGTAGGACATTCAAGTAGAAGAAAACAAATTCAATCAAATAAACAATTCACAATTAAATTAATATAGGGAAAAAAACAAATTGGGCAAACTCTTAAGTATTAATTACTCAAAAGTTTGTTCAAACAAAAAAATTACTCAAAAGTAAATTGTTTATTACTATTAATCTTGACCCATGTGTAGTCGTCAAATATAAACAATTCACATTCATATGGGAGCTATCGGATTTGATTTAAGCAGACTTACATGTACATTGTGTAATATGAGAATACCACGTGATGATTAAAGGCACTTAGGTTGAAATATAAACAGCAACAACTCAAACAATGAAAATGTTCCATTGATTCCACGTGATGATTAAAGGCACTTAGGTTGAAATTTGAAATCTTTACTTAGTTAACGGAATTTCAAACAGCAGATCGAAAGACTTGAAGTCTAAAATCCGAAGATCCCTAAAACAAAGTCAGAAATGAAAACGCGTGTCTTTAAAAGATAAGTTCATCTACTTCACAGCTCAAAGATCAAAACTTTCTTAAATGGTCACATAATGAGTCGAAAGGGAAAAAAAAAAAAAGTAGAATCAAACTTTCTACAACAAAAGCAAGAGAATGGATGAAGAAAGCTTACATACAAGTTGGTCATTTCGTTGCAAGCCAAGAAAATCGGAAACAAATTACGAGTAAATCAAAAGTCGCCGATTCTTTCTCTCTCTCCCACCGGATTCAGTAGATCGTTTTCACGTGGAAGCAATAGTTTTAAGAGAGAGAGAGAAGAGAAGTTTCTTCACTTGTTCTTTCTTTAATGAGAGAAGAATTTATGGTGGGTGTCAAATGGAAAGAGAGAGAGGAGAAGGCCTTCTTGATTTGCTTTTATCATCTTCAACTCTTTATTTATAAACTCCACACTCTAAGGAATCGTTAAGTTAATAGTATTAAAAATAATATACTTCTACACATCTCTTAGCTGTTTCTTGACTGTATTCGTATAATTCTTAAAGAGAAAGCAAGTGACTTTTTTGATAATAGTGATATGATACGTTCATGACTCGTGACTATACGAAAGGAGGTGGAGCCACAAGCTTTTATCATCGTATCCTTTTATATTTAACGATTATTCTTGTTTCATCCTGAAGATTTTCTTTAACCTTGTCTCCTTTTTAATCTGCATAAAATATAATAAATCTGATTCAATGGTATTTGAACCTAGACCTCTAGGTGTACTCTCAATCTACAATTTAGTTGATTTTTTAATAGAAATTTATAGTGTTTTTTATATCTTATATTTTAAATTAGAAAATTTCATAATCTAATATTAAGTTGAACTTTTTAATCTAATAGTAATAGTAAGTTTATTTATTTGTTTAACTGAAATTTATACATAATTTATATATCTTATATTTTAAATCAGACATTTTTAATCTAATATTAATTTTATTTTTTTGTTTAATATAAATTTATAGATAATTTTTTATCTTATGAATTTTTTATTAATAATATAATCATAAATTTAGAAATTTTTTTTAATTTTAATTATTGATGTGAAATATACTATTGATTATTTTTAAATTTAAATTTTATATAAACACTCTCAATCTAATATTAAGTTTATTTTTATTTAATAAAAATTTATAGACAATTTATTTATTTTATATTTTAAATTAGAAATGTTCATAATCTAACATTAAGTTTATTTTTTTAAACAGAAATTTATAGATAATTTTTTAATTAGAAATTTTTTTAATCTAATATTAAATTTAGTTTTGTTTAATAGAAATTTATTGATAATTTATTTATCTTATTTATTTTTATATTAATAATACAATTATAAAGTTTAATGTTTTTTCATAAATTCAAAATTTGATGTGAAATGATACTGTTTATTATTTTAAAATTTTTAATTCTATGTGGCATTTGGTCTCAATTTTAATATATTAATAGATTTTTTAATCTAACCCTAAGAAAAAACCCGAGAGAGCCACACGACTGTTCACGCTTTCACGGCGTAACTAAGGCTCGTCCGGTGTGACAGTTCCTTCTTTTCTTCCGCCGATTGATTCATCTTCTACTACTGCTTTTTCTCCTTCTTCTTCTTCTTCTTCTTTTTTCCTCTTGATACTCGAACATTGAACCGAAACCGTTGCCACTAAGCAGCATGTTTGATGAAAGCAAGTTCGATGTGAATCTCAAGCTGTGGGCTCTTAGGATTCCCCGTGAACTTTGTAAAAGCGCAACTCGGATACTCAATGGGTACGTTTTTTTTTTATTTTTTAATATTAATGTGGTCTCTGTTCTTCTCTTCTTATTTGATGTAAAGGAAGTTTTTTTTTGGTTTGGTAACTTGTAGATACATGCTCAACATGCCACGAATTAAGCCCATCACCGAAGATCCTGCTTGTGAACTGACTCGATTGGTGATACTCTCCGAAAGTGTTAAAAATGCTGGTAAGAGTTTGTTTATTCTTTATCTGGGAATGGTGCCAGCGGCGGGATTATTCGTANATATTTCATAAAACCAATAACACTATATTTCATAAAACCAATAACACTATATTTTATTCGGATTTTCAAATTCATTAAAATACATAAACCAATAACTCTACTTATTGTTTTTGTTTAGGCCGTCAAGGACATCGTGATTACTAACTAAACATGGTTATGTGATTAATTCCCTCACCCGTAAGAGTATGCAAAAACAAGTGCGGGGGACTGATGAACAATTCACTTTGATAAATTTTTCCTTTTGAGTTCGTTTTGTGCTAAGTTCCCAATTTTATGTTGTTCGGTGACGACTGAACTGAAGTTACTTGCTTTGTTTATATTCACTTGTGACATGTCGCCTCGAGGCCGTATACAGCTTCACATAAAGGTCGTATCTGTGGTGAAAAGAATCTAAACTGTTTTGATTATCTTACACATATCACATATGCATGTAAAATTAAATTGGTTGCTCCTATGATCCTATCTTAGATGTTGTTACTACTCTCATTTAACGCATGATAAGAATTTGATTTGCATATGATAATATGAATGCTCTAAACCTCCGATCAATATTTAAGCTATTCTTCACATGAAACAATTGCTTAAAACCACTCAGAATTTATATTGCTCCGCTAGAGTATCACTTAGGCAATTTTGATTGCTTTAGTTTAGCTTATTTAAATCAGACCGTTAAATTTTGAACTTCAATCAGTTAATTGCGTCTGCGTATATAGGTTCTTGTTCAGACCAATTTCTTAATCTTTCTTCATTATTTATAGCATATATAACAGACCAAACGAAGTGCAAACTTTAGAAATCCCATCGAGACAATTGAGAAGCATAAAGGCAAAGCCAGTAACCGGATAAATCGAGTCAAGATTTCCGGTTTATGGTTTAGACCAACGTTCACTATGTTTGTTTTGCTTCCTTATATATTCTCATCCACTAACTTGCACATCAAAGAATACAAATCATGGCTTCATAAGTAGGAGATATATATAGATTATTTCCCTTTCTCACATTACGTCATAGCAAGTAATAACATAACACGTGTTACACATATATTAATTTATTGCCAGTCTTGTTTTCTATTTTTAACTCTTCACACACAAATACAATATCTTCTCTTCTCTCAAGATCGATCAACATTAGAGTCTCTCTCTCTGTTGTGTGGAAGCGTGGAAGAAAGAATGACGATGAACATCTTCCAAAGTAGGAAATTCTCAGGCCTCTGTGTTCTCTCAATCTTGCTCGTATCAGTCACGATCCTCCTCTTAACGAATGACACCATTGATCTTTTCCCTTACTTGTCTCTCTCTAATATCCGTCGATCTTCTCTCTCCGACATCCCCACTTTTACGCCAACCTCGAGTCCCGCCATCAATAACTCTTCACCGCCTCCTGCATCACCTGTTTCTCAGAACCGAATCGACAATGATCCGGTTGATCAAGATATGGAGTTGGATTGGGTTGAAGACAAGAAATGGAACGTGAGTTTGAAGGTGGATTGGAGGAGATGCGAGAGTCCAGATTACATGCCGTGTTTGGATAACACAAAAGCCATCAAGAAACTCAAGTCGAAGAGGAACATGGAACACAGAGAAAGACATTGTCCCGAGCCTGCACCTAAATGTCTCGTTCCTTTACCAAAACGCTACAAGGTTCCTCTTCCTTGGCCTCAGAGCAGGGACATGGTGAGAGACTCGTTTCTATTTTTTCGGTAAGATCTTCTCTTGAAGATTTGTGATTGGTTTCTTTTTGGTTCTAGCAAAAATGATCAAACAATTCAGGTTTTCTTGGTTCTTGTTTTGTTGATTAGATCAGATTAGTAACTCTGTAATTGTTCTGTTTTTCTAAATTCTTGTTTTTGCAGATTTGGTATGATAATGTTCCTCACCCGAAGCTTGTAGAATACAAGAAAGACCAGAATTGGGTTCGTAAATCCGGACCTCTCTTTGTCTTCCCTGGAGGTGGAACTCAGTTCAAAGACGGAGTTATTCACTACATCAACTTCATACAAAAGGTAAAATAATGGCATATATTTATAAGTAACACATTGATTTGCTTTCCTTTTGATTACGTTTTTTTTGTTCTGTTTTACAGACTTTACCTGTTCTTGATTGGGGAAAGAAAGTAAGAGTGGTTCTTGATGTTGGTTGTGGTGTGGCTAGCTTTGGTGGAACTTTACTAGACAAAAATGTGATCACAATGTCGTTTGCTCCTAAAGACGAACATGAAGCTCAGATTCAATTCGCACTAGAACGAGGAATCCCCGCTACTCTAGCTGTTATTGGAACTCAAAAGCTTCCATTTCCTGATAATGCTTACGACGTTATCCATTGCGCAAGATGCAGAGTCCATTGGCACGGATACGGTTTGATACAATCGGTTTGCTTTATGATTGTATTCAGCATGTTTGATACTTTATTTATACTGTCATGGAAATGTGTTGTTGCAGGTGGTAGACCGCTTTTGGAACTTAACCGGATTCTAAGGCCTGGAGGGTTTTTTGTTTGGTCAGCTACACCGGTTTATCAACACGACGAAGGGCACCGTAACGTTTGGAAAAGTTAGTATTAATTGTTTGTGCAGCGTCTCCTGATCATGTTTAATTAGCATACAGAGGATACTTATGAATGTTCTGCTTCTGTGATTCTTCTTGTAGCTATGGAGGCTTTGACTACATCAATGTGTTGGAAAGTCGTGGCTAGAACAAGATTTACAAAAGTTGGATTCGTGATTTACCAGAAACCAAACTCAGATTCTTGCTATGAAGCCCGTAAGGTCAATGATCCGCCTCTCTGCACCGAAGAAGAAACAAAGAAAAACAGTTCATGGTAAATTATATTTTATCCTTTCTTTTCATTTCGTCAATAACAGATTTTTTATGCCTCTTTGTCTTGACCAATATTGTTTTTTAGGTACACTCCTCTGCTTAGCTGTCTACCAAAACTACCAGTCGGTCCAACCGGAAAATGGCCTTCCCGTTGGCCTGAAAGGTTAACCGATAGACCGATTAGTCTCTTAACAGAACAGAGCAGTGAAGAGAGTCTCAGAGACGACACAAGACTCTGGTCTGGAATCGTATCAGATACCTACTTAAACGGTTTAGCTATAAACTGGACCAAGATTCACAATGTGATGGACATGAATGCTCGTTATGGAGGGTAAGACAGTTCTTCAATTTAGTTACTTCGGAAGAGATTCGTTCTATTTCTTATGTTTTCTTTTTAATTTGCGTTCAGATTTGCAGCTGCTCTTATAAACAAACCTCTCTGGGTGATGAATGTTATTCCTGTGGACGGTGAAGACACGTTATCGATGATTTTCGATAGAGGTTTGATTGGGATTTACCATGATTGGTGTGAGTCTTTCAACACATACCCACGATCATATGATCTCTTGCACTCTAGTTTCCTTTTCACCAATCTTTCTCAAAGGTAAAAGTTCATGATTCTTTGGACTGGACTACACGCTTGTGTTTTGAATCTGTAGCAAAAACTACATGCTGTTTTTGTTTTTCTAACTTCTGTGTTTTTTTGGTTTTTTCAAGGTGTGATTTGTTGGAGGTGGTAGTGGAAATAGACAGAATAGTAAGGCCAGGAGGGTATCTTGTGGTGCAAGACACCGTTGAAATGCTGAAGAAGCTTAACCCTATACTTTTATCTCTCCGATGGTCAACGAGTGTGTACAAAGGCAAATTCCTTGTTGGCTTGAAGTCGTCGTGGCGTCCGTAAACACAAACATTCATCCTCTCTATAACAAGGATTAAAGGGATTGACTAGAGATGTTCAACGGTTCTTTTTTTTGGTGTGGATTTTCTGATATTGTTTAACTTTGCTTTCTTTTTTTGGGTTTTAGAAAGTCGTATAGGAAATTATATTGAATCGAAACTATATTTGATAATGTCTTTACATATAACATTTCAAAGAATTGCAAATTGAGGAATTTAAATTTTCCTTTCCTAAAAAAAAAACAATGCTAAAACTCGAGTTTTCTCAGACAGTAGGTTTGATAGTGGGCCTGCATCAGATTATGGGCCTTTTCGATGAGCCTAATACGGATATGAAAATAAATAAAAGGACAAAACCGAGAAAACACATATAAAACTCTGTCTGAATGTGTCAAAAGCCCTGGTAAAACCCTAGCTTCCCGAATCCCTTAACCCGTTGAGCCGTAGTGTTCACGCGCATCATCGAGTCTAAAACCTACAGTCTCGCTCGAGAACCCATCTGCAAAAGGTACCTCCTTTCGCTGAACCCATTTCATATTCTTGATGTTTCTTTACTTCAATTTGATCCGATCGTTCGTTATTCTATTTTCGTCGTAATAATTGCGTAAAAGCACATATCGAAGGCTTGCAGATAACGTATAACTAAACCGCCTGCGAGCTCAATATTTGTGCGAAATCCTAAAACCATTCATTGAGATTCAATAAATGTCTGTGTTATTAGAATCTTCCTTTTCTTATCGACAATTCTGATGGATGGGACATTTCTTTCAATGCTTTTGTGATGTTAACTATTGATCTGTTCTGAGTAATTGAATCGCTAGTTAGGACGTAGTTGCTTCCACTGTAGTTTAAAGTGTTCATTCTTAAGTGATAGTTCCACAAGTTTTGTTGTTTGATGGGTCGATTGTGGATATAAAACATTATTTATGGAACTTAGGATTAAGATGGATCTGGATTTATGTGACATTTAGTCTAGATTTAATATATTAATAAATTTTTTAATCATACCCTAAAAAAACGAGAGCGCCGCCACCCTTACGTCCGGTGTGGCAGTTGGTTATTTTATTCCGCCGATTTATTCATTTTCTACTAGTATTTCTTTCTTCGTCTTCTATTCTTCTTGATACTCGAACACTGAACTGAAACCGTTGGCACTAAGCAGCATGTTTGATGAAAGCAAGTTCGATGTGAATCTCAAGCTGTGGGCTCTTAGGATTCCTCGTGAATTCTGTAAAAGCGCAACTCGGATACTCAATGGGTACGCTTTTTTGCAGCTTTAGAGACTCTTAAATAGTTGACCTTTGCGCTTAGGATGATCTTAATTTTACTTTTTATCTCCAAACTTGGGATTCAAGAGTAATGAGCTCAGTGAGAAAGTGGAGAACGCAATTATCGCGTAGTTAGATATATAATTTGAAATGATGGAATTATTTTTGTGGGAACTATTTGGTTGAATAAGCTTTTTATTTTATTTTTAGGTGGAATGAGCTTAAGAGAAATGAATTGCCTTTTAATGCGGTCTCCGTTCTTATATGACGTAAAGGAAGTTTTTTTATGGTTTAATAACTTGTAGATTCATGCTCAACATGCCACGAATTAAGCCCATCACCGAAGACCCTGCTTGTTTAAAGACTCGTTTGGTGATACTCTCCGAAAGTGTTAAAAATGCTGGTAGGAGTTTGTTTATTCTTTATCTGGGAATGGTGCCAGCGGCGGGATTATTCGTATTAACCAAGCTCTTTTTGTTATACGACAGATTTGTCGGATATACCCGATGAAAAACTAAACCAGCTTAAGAAACTCTGTCAGGTTGAAGTAATTCATCATTCGGTTACTCTTGGCTATTCGTATTGGAGTGCAGGTAAGACAACATATTCACTAGGATTCTGAATATTCTTCTCGCGTTTGTATTTTATTAGGACGTCTAGAAGAGCTAATTTTCTGCAAGCTACTCTTTATGTTCTCTTTCATATAGCCTTCTCTTGAGCTCTTGAATCTGCAGATTATTTAGAGTTTTCATTCCCATGTTCCAGAAGTTGGTTACCATTTCCTTGTGACTATTGTTGGTTCTCTAATTGGTTTGTGGTATTATGGACTATGATATCCCTTTTTTTCCTGGTTATTACTCAGAATGTGAGGGAACCCATCTCGTAGTTGATAAATGGTGTTAACTGTTTCTTGGTTCCGTTAACCTTGATACTTGTTTATTTAGGTCCTTATTCTGNGAGAAGTCGGTTACCATTTCGTTGTGACTATTGTTGGTTCTCTAATTGGTTTGTGGTATTATGAACTATGATATCCCTTTTGTCCTGGTTATTACTCAGAATGTGAGGGAACCCATCTCGTAGTTGATAAATGGTGTTAATGTTTCTTGGTTCCGTTAACCTTGATACTTGTTTATTTAGGTCCTTATTCTGTTAGGTGATATAAACCCTTGGCCTTTTCTCGCAGATCACATATTGAAGCAGATCCTGCCAGATGGAGTGGATATACCTTCATCTTTTGAAACAATAGTTAAGTATTGAATTTCTGTTTGCTTATAAGAATTCTGTCTGCATAAGCTGTTTTCTGTCTCCTCTTTTCTGTTTTTGTGCATTTGTTATTTCTATGTAGTCTGCAAATCTAGAAACTATGGGTATATGTTCATGCCATATTTTCAAGCATCATGAAAATTGTCTCTCTCCTGAGAACCAACGTCTCTTTGCTTATTATGTGCAGGTCATATTGCCCACTTAAATCTACATGACGAGCTCCTTCCGTTCAAAGACGTTATAGCAAAGGTCATCTATGATGTAAGTTTTTAACGTTCCTCTCATGACAGCAGTCTTTTGATATCTCTGTGTCATGACAGCAAAGATACCTGATGTTCAAGTTGATCTTTTGTATTAGTAGAAAAATTATCCAAGGATCAAGACAATTGTTAATAAAGTCGGGTCCATCTCTAATGAGTTTCGAGTGCCAAAGTTTGAAGTGTTAGCTGGAGAAAATGGGATGGTTACAGAAGTAAAACAATATGGGGCACGATTTAAACTGGACTACAGCCTGGTTTATTGGAACTCAAGATTGGAGCATGAGCATATGCGCCTTTCATCTCTGTTTAAACCTGGAGAAACCGTGTGTGATATGTTTGCTGGTATTGGACCTTTTGCTATTCCAGCTGCACAAAAAGGATGCTTCGTTTATGCAAACGATTTAAACCCAGACAGTGTTCGGTACTTGAAGATCAATGCACAGTTCAACAAGGTTGATGAGTTGATTTGTGTGCACAATATGGATGCTCGAAAATTCATTTCTCAATTGATGACGGCCTCAAATTGTGAGGGTAATTTGCAATCAGTTGCTGATGACAAAACAAAGGAAGCAGTTGCGAGTCAAGGAGGTAGTTCTTTTTATTTTAACTCAGTTTTTGGCATTATAGTTGGCACAATTGGTTTTATCTGGAGAATAGGATAGTTTTTAACGGTTGGTTAAACTAATGTAGAAGATACGAACGCTGGAAGCAGAGAGGAAATACGTGTATCCAATGCAAGCGTAAATGAGCCTCTTGGTGCCAATAAGAAGCCATCTCGTATTTCAGAGACAGGTAAGTAATGTCTCAGAAGGTTTCTCCAAGACATTCTAACAATTAATACTTGGGAATCATCATTGAGCTATTATTTAAATGCAGAAAATGGGGTAGGGAAAGACTGCAAGACCATTGAAGGAAACGCAAATAAGAGGTTGAAACAAACATTGCTTCCAATAGCGAAGCCATGGGAACATATCGACCATGTTATAATGAACCTTCCAGCTTCTGCCTTGCAGTTTCTCGGTATGCTACCAGTGATTCTAGATTTTTGTTCGAAATTTGGAACTAAAGTATTTGTGTGCGTTTACGTAAGAAACTGCAGTCCATAAAATAGCGATCTTGATTGTTACATGTTGATGCTTTTTTAGCTGTGTGATATGAGAGCTCATCAACCACATGCCACATCGGCAAGTTAATTAGGACTAAAAACATTAAAAACGGGAGATGCCTCATGTATTAAGGCTTGTTTGACTATTAATTGGTTTTCTATGAGATTTGTTCTTAGATTCTAGCTAAGTAATAAAGGAAATCAGGTTTTGTTCTTATAATATTGCTAATGCGTACTGGCTCTGTAATTTTGGTGTTTGCAGATTCTTTCAGTAATGTCATTCAAAGGAAGTATTGGAAAGGATCTCTTCCTTTAATTCATTGCTATTGTTTCATTCGTGCAAGCGAAACCACAGAGTCTATTAAAGCAGTAAGAATCAACCATCCGCTATATTCTGCTTCCCTTTATAATTGTGCTTCTTTATTTTTCATCTTCCTACCAAAAATCTGGTCTGCTTGCCTCGGAATCTAAAGTAGAGCTTTTGTAATATGATCAAGGAAGCTGAAACTGCTTTGAAGTTCCACATAGAAGACCCCGTCTTCCACAAGGTCAGAGATGTTGCTCCAAACAAGGTAAGATCGCCTTCGTCCTGTTTTATTTTCCATTTATGAGAAATCTGATACCAATATTCCAAATGTATCACACCGTTGGTTCCTGACTGCAACTTTTTGTTGTACATTGCAGGCGATGTATTGTCTAAGCTTTAGACTACCTGAAGCATGCTTGATGGAAGAAAAAGACTAAAAAGGCATTTTAGGGAGGAGAGAAGAATCAAAAACATCCGTTGGAAATTTTGTTTGATTTGGATTTTGGTATCATAAAATATCAGATATCATAAGGAATGAATGGATGAGTCTTGTGTCAAAAAGTGTCTCATATCTTACAGAGATCTTAAGCAGTTTGAATCCATTATCTAGAAATGATTGAATACCTAAAGAGACTATAACCTCGAGAATCCAAATGAATGGATTGATCTTGCCCGCTCTACGGGTCTACAAACTCAGAAAAGCATTCCGGCCTCAAAGGAAATTCCGGAGGCTTTGGAAGAATCTACGGTGGAGTGCAAAGCTACTGAAGAGGAAAGTATTGACAAGCTTGATAATCAGTGATACTGGTGAGGCTACCCCACTAGCTATCAATTTATAGTTGTTTTTCGGAAAGCTTTTGATTGTTATATGGAGCAATATCACAATTTTTAAGTTAATGTTTGTATTTGTGCTTCTTGGAGATAGTGATGGTTCCAATATAGTTTTTTTTTCTTAAACCCACGGTAGTCCTGCTGAACCACCATGAGTTCCTATGCGTCGATTTCGTCTCTTTTATTCTTTCTTTGTACTTAAGCAATCATTTGTGTTGGATCATGGGAAGCTGTAATACTCTTTGGGTGGAATTTTTGTTTGTTTCTTAGCAAGAGATGATATCTCAGCTGGCCATAAGAAGTGGTTCAGAAGTTCATTACGTAGTGTAGAACGAGAAAATCCACAAAACTTTTGGCGAATCTCTTTATATGTGATGCTTTATTAGCATCTTGTACGCTGTTTTCTTTCTGGAGTTTTTTTTTGTTTTTTTTTGTGGGAGTTCAAGGCTTTATCGACTAGGCTTAGGGTGGTTACTGGTACAGAGAGGAAAATTTCTGGAATCTTGTCTGTGCAGTGCAGATATGTTGAGCGTAGGTACCGATTGAAGAAATACTTTGAAGGCCTTTATGTGATTCGTATCAATTTCTGATTAGGTAACTGCCAGATTTTGGATGTAGTTCATTGGGTTTCCTAACAATTATATACCTGAACCTGAATATGCTACTAATCTAATTACTCAGTACCTGCAAACTATTGTGAGCTGGAAATCAAATCTTGGTAGCTACTCTTGTCATATTCTTGTAAAATACCCTGCACTGATGCAGCAGTGGATGGCGGACTCAACTTTTATATAAGTCTCTGAACGTTCATTGTCCCAGGTACATTTTACAAAACTTACTATCTATTCCAATTTATTGTCACCTCTAGTAACACATTAACATATAAAGAAGCATCATTTTGATAATATGCCACAAATTCATTTATCCTTCTACTTAAGCAGGAGAATAGCCTTTCTCACAGGATGCTCCTCCTCTGTTGAAGGACACTGACAGAAGGACATGTAAAGTGCAGATCAAAGACTAGCCATTTCCAGGAAATCTGAACCAAGAAGAAAATGCTTTCCAGAAGCAGAGATCTTCGACATCATCAGAAGCCTTGATGTACGCCAAAACAACTTCTCAGGTCGTTTCCCAGACGGTGTCTGTAAAACAACTAGATTTTCTTTTTCTTTTTTTTATGGATTCTAAGGCATTAAGGCTGATGTTGAAACAAAGCTGAAGCGGAGACTAAGCCATCACAAGTTTAAGTACTAATGATGACGTATGAGGCTTCGAATCCATATTTGCGATGCTTCTTATTATTTGCTTTTTTTTGGGTGTGTTATCTGTAATAACTACGAAATGCTTTCTCTAACTTCATAATATATACAGAAGAAAAAAAAAAATTCGTAATATATACAACTTTTCAACATTTGGATAAAGAGTTATTGGACACATGCTGTTCCGACTTTCTTCTATTATATAATTTTAATTCAAGTAAGATGAGCCGGCCTTTATTGTGTCGCCTATAATAAATGTTTTGGTTAGGTTGAAACATTTATAGAACATATTTAAGGTGGGAACTGCAAAATCTTCCTAAAATTGAAACCTAAATACTGCTTTTGGAATTCAAGTATGTACTCTTTTGCCTTACTTTGTTCCTTTTGACATTTCAACTAGATGTTTGTGCTATGCTGTGATTATTGGGTTGCAACTCTTGTTAGTGGAATGAGACTGGGCTTTGTTTGCAGCTTATTAGCCCATTAGGGCAGGGATTTGCAAACCCATTTATTGGCTGTCTGGCAGACAAATATTCTCTTTCGAGGTTGCACATGTGGGATCTTTATTATATGATGATATCAGGTTTTAGAAAGTACGTATAGGGAATCATATTGACTCGAAACTATATTGATAATGTCTTGAAATATAACATTTCAAAAGAATTGCAAATTGAATATAAATTTTCCTTTCCTAAAAAAAAAAACAATGCTAAAAACCTCGAGTTTTCTCAGACAGTAGGTTTGACAGTGGGCCTGCATCATATTATTGGGCCTTTTCGATGTGCCTAATACGGACATGAATGAAAATAAATAAAAGGACAAAACCGAGAAAACACTTATAAAACTCTGTCTGAATGTGTCAAAAGCCCTGGTAAAACCCTAGCTTCGAGTCGTTATATAAGTGTTCACTCGCAGCATCGAGTCTAAAATCTAAAGTCTCGTTAGAGAACACGACTTTCATCTGCAAAAGGTACAACCTTTCGCTGAACCCATTTCATATTCTTGATATTTCTTTACGTCATTTTGATCCGATCGTTGTTCTGTTTTCGTTGTAATTGTGTAAAAGCACATATCGAAGGCTTGCAGATAACGTATGACTAAACCGCCTGCGAGCTCAATATTTGTGCGAAATCCTAAAACCATTCATTGAGATTCAATAAAATCTCTGTGTTATTAGAATCTTCCTTTTCTTATCGACAATTCTGATGGATGGGACATTTCTTTCAATGCTTTTGTGATGTTAAAACTATTGATCTGTTCTGAGTAATTGAATCGCTAGTTAGGACGTAGTTGCTTCCACTGTATTTTAAAGTGTTTATTCTTAAGTGATAGTTCCACAAGTTTTGTTGTTTGATGGATCGATTGTGGATATAAATCATTATTTATGGAACTTAGGATTAAGATGGATCTTAGATTTGCTGAATTCAAATCCATCGTTTTAGTTTCATACCTTTGAGTTGCTTAATCATAAACTTTGATACTGGCAGGATTTGGAGATTTAGTGAAGTACTTTTGAGGAAAAATGTCAAACCCGAAGGTCTTCTTTGACATCTTGATAGGAAAGATGAAGGCAGGGCGTGTTGTGATGGAGCTGTTTGCAGATGTTACACCGAGAACAGCGAATAATTTCCGAGCTCTGTGCACGGGAGAGATGGGAGTTGGGAAAGCAGGGAAGCCGTTACATTACAAAGGCTCACCCTTTCACCGTATAATCCCAGGATTCATGTGCCAAGGTGGAGATTTCACCCGTGGGAATGGAACCGGAGGAGAATCGATTTACGGTCCTAAGTTTCAGGACGAGAACTTCAAGTTGAAGCACACGGGTCCAGGGATTTTGTCTATGGCTAATGCAGGTCCCAACACGAATGGTTCTCAGTTCTTTATCTGCACAGAGAAGACGTCGTGGCTCGATGGGAAACACGTGGTGTTTGGGAAAGTTGTTGATGGGTACAATGTGGTGAAGGCAATGGAGAATGTTGGATCTGACAGGGGAACTACCTCTGAGCCAGTTGTGATTGAAGATTGTGGTGAGCTTAAGAACGAAAGTTCGGAAGTTTCAAACAAGGACGAGAGTTCGTAAATCTCAAACACGTTGGGTTGATCTTGATAGGTGCTTGTCATTATGTTATGAAGCCGAGACAAACAATATCAAATATCGTTGAGATCAATCTGTACTGTGCTGCAGAACACTATTTGGGGGTTTGACAGTATCATCATATGATTTATGAAGTGATTGATCCTTCTGAGTTTATTTATTTATTTATTAAACTCCTTGTAAAAGAGTAGGATGGACAATAATCTTATATATAATTAGCCAACTTTCTCTCTTTTAAAGGTATCCACGTGTCCTCTTCTCTTTTACACCTGTTCTTCTAGACTAATAACAAAACGCATCACTTTTGCTAAA